>SNQJ01S0052352.1:104804-116713 GCA_010110895.2 Picea sitchensis | reverse complement strand
CCGTGTTTCAGCATCTGCATGAACCGTGTAACTGCTTCGTGTTTCGGCATATGCATCCTCGGACTGTGTAGCAGCTCCCGTGTTTCAGCATCAGCTCAACAGCAGCTTGGGAATTTCTGTGTTTCAGCAATGGTCTGAAATACTATTCTGCAAATATGGACACTTCTGCACTTCTAATCAATGGTTAGGTTCAAAAGTAATGTAAAGTATTATGCAAAACAAATTAAACATATAGTGATGAGAAAGGACGTTGTATACCTTGAGGTGATCAGATGAAGTGATAATATGGGTCTAAATATAGGTGATGAAGGGTATAAAAATGGCAAAAAGTATGAGTAAAAGGGTACAATATGTGGTCTCAACAACCACTCCTTGCTCAATAATAAACCATAATTTTTTGGAATATCAACAACAACAATATCTATGACCTAGTGGACTCTAGGATAAGATTATAGCCTAATCATAACATATTTAAGCTCACCTATTACTTTAAAATATGACCTATCTAACTGTATGATTCTATTCGTACTCATTTATGGGACAACATTTATTTTTTGAAAAACCGAGTATGGCATGATATTACAGGAAGCACCAGAGTCCACTAGGAAACTATGCTCATTAAAATTGAAATTTTTTTATGTAAGAAGAAAGGGTGGGACCTGGGACCTCGAATGTGAGCCTATACTGGCTGCATTTATATTATATTTAATTTCAACTTTTCTTTTTTTCTTTGCTTTAGTAGTTTTAGAAATTCTGTACATTGTAGAAATGATGTTTTTATGAGGGTCATTGGAATTGAAAGTGTCAAGAATAAGATCACATTTTTGGGGAAGTGCACATATATCATACAAGGAGATTTTTTCCTTGGTTTTATTTAGATATTCAATAACGTTATATTCCAAAGCATGAGTTTCAGGTTTGCTTGGTGTTTTTCTTGTTTGAGAGGTACCAGGTTTGTTGATGTTGGATGATATAGGGGTGTTTTGTTTTTTAGTAGGAACATGAGGTGTTAAGAACAAAATTTCAAAATAGCATAAAAACCTTCGAATAAGTACTCCATGCATTGACAAAGAGAGAAATTCAAATAATAATCCTCTTTGAGGGGGAAACCTCCTTATACATCACATGAATTCACAATACAAGATCATTCCAAATGAAAAGGTCTCCTTGATATCTATAGGAGACTAGGAGGTACAATTTCAACTAATGGACCCAATCCGACATAAATAAAATAACAATACTAATTTAATATTCCCTAATTAGGGGTAATGTGCCACAATTTAGGGCTTAAAATGCCCCTATCCTTCAAACAAGTGTTGTCCTCAATGCTTGAGTAGTTTTGGATGCTTCTGTATAAAAGACTCATCTTCCCATGTGGAATATTGAATAGTTAGTTTCTTCCACTTAATGAGATACTTTGAAATTGCTCTATTCCTCAGCTGGTGAATTCTTGTTTCAGTGATAGCTTCAGGATCCAATATGATTTTTCCTTCCTTATCAAGTTATGGAAATATAGTTTGAACTGGGATGTTGTCACCTATAACCTTCTTTAAGCATGAAACATGAAAAACTGGGTGTACTTGCGAAGATGAATGAAGCTACAATTTGTATGCCATTGTACCAATATTTTGCAACACCTTATAAGGGCCATAGTACTTTGGTGATAATTTATTATCCTTCTTAAAAATACCCAATCCCCTACTTCAAAACTTCTTTCACTACGATGTTGATATGCTTGTTGTTTCATGCGATTATGTTCCATGGTCAGGTTGTCCTTTAAGAGTTGGAGAACTTGTTGTTGATGCTCGATGTGATCTTCCACATCTTGAACCTTATATTTTTATTTTAGAGAAGAAGTGATGGATGGTGGGTGATATCCATAAAGCACCATAAATGGTGTCATTTTTTTTGTAGTATGAAAGGAATTGTTATACCACCATTCTACCAAGGGTAACAACGTGAACCATTGTGTTTGTCTATCAAAGACAAAGCAACAAAGGTAGCCTTCCAGAAATTTGTTCACTCTGTCAGTTTGTCCATCAGATTCTGGATGATAAGATGAGCTATGAGCCAATTGAGTACCCAAACAAGAAAATAATTATATCCAAAAATGTCCAGTGAATATGGGATCTCTATCACTTACAATAATATTTGGGCTTCCATGTAGCTTTTGAAATATCTCCATGAATATGGTAGGAACTATACTGGCTTTTAAATGATGAGAGGGTGAAAAAAAGTGTGTACATGGTAAGTCTATCAACACTGTGATGACACTCTTTCCTTCAGACTTCGATAACCCTGTGATGAAATCCATGGAAACCTCCTCCCAATGTTGACTTGGAATGGATAATGGTTGTAAAATACCCGTGTTCTTAATTGTTTTTACCTTATTTTGTTGGAAAACCAAACATTCTTCCACAAACCTTTGAACATCAGTTTTAAGGACATCTGCAAAAAAATCCCTCTTGACCTTGTGATACGTTTTGAAAATTTTTGAGTGCCCTCCTACCAGAGAGGTGTGCAATTCCAAAAGTACCTTTTGTTTGAGTTGGGAGTTCTTACATAAATAGAAGCAATAATTGTACCATAGTAAATCATTTTTCCATGTGAATGTATCGGATGCACTAGAATCATGTTGCAACCTTTGAATGAGAGTCCCCATTTCTTCGTCATTCTTCCATTCATCCCTTTTTTCTGTTATCCAATCAGGTTGGATGATAGATATAGCACAGAGAAATGCCTCAACATATTCATCATTTTTTAAGAGTGCATCTTCCACAACATTTTGCTTCCCTTTTTTGTAGATGATTTTAAAGTCATAAACCAACATCTTGGTCACCCATTTTTGTTGCTCTTCTGAAAATAGTCCTTGTTCCAAGAAGTATTTAAGACTATCATGATTTGTTTTGACCTTGAATTGCCTACCTATTATGTAAGGGAGACATTGCTTCAATGCATGTTGTATTTCCATCATTTCCTTCTCATAAATGGGTTTGTGTAAGTCCTATCCCTTGAGTGGTTGAATTTCAAAATCTAGAGGACTTCCTTCTTGCATTAGAAACACACCAATGCCATTTCCTGAGGCATCCCATTCCACAAAAAATGTTTTTGTGAAGACTGGTGTGGTCAAGACAAGAGCTTTTCATATTGCCTCTTTAAGTTGTTCAAAAGTTTGAGTTTCCTATGGAGTCCATGAAAATGAATCCTTCTTATTTAATGTCGTTAAAGGTGTTGTTATTCTTCCATAGTTCTGATCAAACTTGCGGTAGTAACCTGTCAAACCCAAAAATCCTCTAACATTCTTCAACGTTTTGGGAATTGGCCAGTCCATCATGGATTTAATCTTGTTAGGATCTACCTTGACACCTTTATGAGATACAATATGACCCAAATACTCTATCTCATTCACCCCAAAGAAAAATTTGGACAATTTGGCATATAGATGTTTCTCCTTTAGTAGTCTTAGCACCCTGTCAACATGTCGAACATGATCTTCCCAAGAATTTTTATAGATTAGTATATCATCAAAAAATACTAACACAAATTTGCGAAGGAAGGGATTGAAAATGGAATGCATCAACCCTTAGAACATGCACGGGGTATTCACTCAGTGAACCTGTGACATAACACCTTTGTTCATGGAATATTAAATAATACCCCTAATTTCACTAGATATTGATAAATACCTCCCAAAATCCTCTTGTTGAACCCCCGTCCTAATACATCTTTCCAATAGAAGAAACCCCTATTTTTATTTGATATGGATTTATGAGTGGAACGAAATGAAACCACATATTCATAACGTTAACACAGATACATAATGAAACATAATAGAGATACATTAAAACTTGACTTCTATTAAATAAGAAATATGTTGAAAATTGCAAACTGCAGACTGAAAACAAGCTTGCTAGAATGGTGGCAGCTTATCTCTGAGAAGAGATGTGATGACTGTCAGAAAGTTGTCTTAGGTTGATGGAACGTTGGTATGTATTTTTGGTTTTCATTGATGTCAATCATTTGAGAGTGATATTGAGATTGATGTCAACACTTAGTGATTGATTTCAACCCTTGGAGAAAGTCCGGTAGCACAAACGTTTGGGTAATGGACCCAATGTTATTTCATGTATAATGGTATGATTTTTAATATATTTGAAGGTAATACTATTATATATGGATAGTACATGTTATTCCATTTCTGGTGGTTTGTGGAATGCCACATAAATCCTCATGGTTAGAGAGTTATGGCCATGAGAAGTTGGAGAACCCAGGTTTGGGTAATGGACCCAAGTTTGTTTGATGGATAATGGTATGAGTTTTGATATATTTGCAGGAAAGAATATTCTAGATGGATAGTACATGTCATTCCATTTCCAGTGGCACATGGAACGTCACATAACTCCTCACGGTTAGAGAGTTATGTTCATGTGAAGTTGGAGAATCCTCACGACTCATCAAGAAGCCCCCAAAATGTCAAAGTAGTCAAAGTGGTTTAAGAGATTTTAGAACGTAAATAATAAAGTGAAGTGATGAGTGTATTATAAGTCAAAGTGAACACAAAATAAATTATTTAAATAATAAAGTTAATGGAGAAATTAGAAGTGGGTTAACCCTAAAATAAAGAAAGTGGGTTAAGATGGTTAAAAGGTAATCCCTTGAGGAAGCTGCATGAAAGTATAAATAAGAGGAAACACTTCCCATTTTAATCACACTTGAGAATATTGAATATCTACAAGTGAATGAGGTATCCAAAGGATATCTAAGCCTAATTTCAGAGGGAAGGTGAAGTAAAGAAAGCCAAAATTCAAGGGAGGATAATTTTTTTTGATGATGCTTTCTAAGGTATGTTATTTACAGGTTATGTCACCATTTTCGCAATATTTTTTTTTCTAGAATGATTCAGATCATGAAATTAGGATTCCATTGAGAAAAAATATCCAAGTAGTTTTCATACAAATTTCAGCTTGTGGGTCATTGTATTTTTGGAGTTACACTCCATGGAAAATAGGGTTTGTGGCTAGTCCTGAAACTAGTATAAAAAAGTTGTTTTGAGTAAAAACATTATAACTTATTCATAACATATCCCAATTGAGTAAGACCAAATTTTTTGGTTAGCGTATAGTCTTTAGCATTCTATGTACAATTTTCAGATCCATAAAACAAATATTCCATGTGGGGCACGCTCTACAAGTTCACTCTCTAGAATAAGCCAGAATTCAACAAGGTATGCCATTTTTTCTATAACTCCTTTTCTGAGAGGTTCCAAGTAGTGACACCTGGAGTAATTTCACAAAACACATTGAAGAACATTGTGTACTATTTTTCAGATCTTTATTCATTACACGTACATACTTATGATTATTTCAAGTTAGGGTTGTTGACTAATCCAAAACTAGTCATGTGAGACTAAAGTAAAGTTTGATGAAAATGTTAGTCTCTTGTTGTTAAAGTTAAGGAATGTTCACAGGTATGTGATCATATACACTAGGTATATTACAGAGTTACAAATCAGATTTGGATGATGAAATTGATGAGGGATTTTGGTTGAGTTACATGTTGGGTACATGGTTGAGACAAGTAGTTGATGAGTTGGCACATACATGAGGTGTATAGTTGATGATTTTGGTACATCTTGATGAGTCATAGCTGATGAGTAGTTGATACATGATTTCTACATACTTGGTACATGGCTGGAGGCACTTGTTAGTAGTATTGTTGACACAGGGTTTATGGATGATGTAGCATACTTGTATTGGTATATTATTAGAAGCACATATTGATCTTGGTGACGATTTTGAGTTGTTGTGTTATGCTTGGTTGATGCACTTGTTTATGGTATAGGTTGATTATAGGTTGTTTGGTATAGGTTGGTGCATGGTTGATGCACTTTTTTAAGGTACATGAAGATTACAAGTTGAGGTACAGGTTGATGCATGGTTCAGGTTATTGGTACAGGTTGTTTAGTACAGGTTGTTTGGTACAGGTTTACAACAATATATATCACAGTGATAGTGTGACAGTGGTTCTATCATTCTACTTGTATGTCAGGGTGGTTGTAGCCACCTTCCAGTTGTAGCTGGAGAACATAGGGGGTTGTAGCCTCCTTATGGTTGTAGCCAGAGAATTGGGGAGTTATATCTTCCCTCAAGTTGTAGCCTGAGAAACTAGGGGGTTGGAGACTCCTTATAGTTGTAGCTGGAAAACAAAGAAAGATGGTGCTTCCAATGAATGTAATTCTTAAATACATATAAGAAAAAAATTCTTTGGTTTTCTCCCTCTTTGGGTTTCCACTTTAAACACTGGTGTATTGTGTATGTGTGTGATTTCTCATTTNTTAGTAATCCAACAATTGGAATCAGAGTTGGTTCCTTCAAGTAACAGTTTAAGAACTGAAAGGATATCATGGATTATTCTGAGAATGGAGTACGAATGTTTAAAGGTCAGAATGGTTTTAAGTATGAGATGTGGAGCAGAAGGACAAAAGTATTTTTACATGCACAGGGACATTATATTTTTCTATTAGTTGTTACATGATATGATAGTTCAAAAAGGGCAAAGACTGCAGCCAAGAAGGAATTGAATAAGAATAAAAAAATAGCAATGGATTTCATCTGGGAAGGATTACCTAATACGGTAAGAGAAAAGGTTGGTAAATGCTCATCAACCAAAGAACTTTGGGATAAGTTACATGACATATATTCTTCACCCATTGCAAATTTAGAAAATGCCAAAGAATATGCAGATACAGATCAAGAATAATTATGTTCACCATGTCAAACAGATTCAGAAGATGAAGAGTACATAATAATAAGAGAATTTTTTAGTTCTTTAGATGAACTACGAGAAGAAAACAAGTCACCCAAGAAAGAATTGATGAAACAAAAGGAAAGTGTTCACATTTTTGAAGAATCCCAACAACTCATCGAGAACTTAAGAACTCAGCTAGAAGAAGCCAGAAAGATCGAAGAAAATCTTGAATATCAAAAGAAGTATTTGGAAGTCAACATGGAAGCACATAAGGAAGAAGCATAAATGAAAGATAAGATATTGACAGATCATCTTAAGGAAAGAAATAACGATCTAAACTAGCTTGAGGCAAGGTTTGTTCATGAAGAGAAAGGACTTGAAGAAGAAATACTCACATTAAAAATTCTTCTTGAAGAAGAGAAATGAACAAAAGAAGTCATGAAGTCTCAGATAATGAATAAAGAAGAAGAGATTGAGAAACTTGAAGAAGAAGTTGTCACATTGAGAAGTAAAATCGTCAAGATCGACAAGAACGTTGAAGAAATAAAAACATCCACATCAGTTATAGAGAATGAAGAGAAACACTCAAGGTTGCTAGAAAATAAGAATGAATAAAACAAAATGAGTTATGCAGAAGTACTCAAAGGAAGGAATCATAGTCAACCAGAATCTAAGAAAACTATTGAAGATACATCTTCAGGAAGACCATTCATGTTCAATCCACAAAGAAGCTTCAATCATGATCATGACTAGTCAAGTCAGAAATTCAGAAGGACTACACCACAAAGAAGATCATTCACTCCCAGGTGTGCAAATTTCTCTTATGGTCATTGTTTTTATTGTACTAATTTTGGACATAAGGTTGCAGATTGTAGGGATTATAAAAGAAATGTTAAAGAAAGAAGTGCATACGTGGCCCAATGTAACATTGAATGTTACAAATGTCATAACTATGGACACATAGCTAGTGATTGTAGAAGCATGATCGATACTTCCATGAAAAAGAACACTAATATAATATATAAGAAAGTATGGATAAGAAAACATGAAGAACAAGTGAACAAAGACCAGGTCCCAGAGATCACAAGATTGGCAATAAAACGAGATGAAGAAAATTCTACAGAGAAAAACAAAGATGTCGGATACAAAAATGTTTGGAAAATAACTAAAAGAAAAGAAGGACATGTAAATAAGGAACAAGTTCAAGAGATTGTACTTTTGGGCATTGTAGTGAAAGATGAATCCAAATATAGAAAGAAATAAGTCAGAGATCAGAGAGATGATGAATCTACCAATGAAGATGATGATGAATTTACCAATGAAGATGATGATCAATACACATCAGAGTAGGAATTGTTCTGAGCCATACGGTGTAGAGACTCTGAGGTAATATGAATATTAGACAGGGGGAGTCTATGCGATAGCTGCGACAGAACAAAGAACCATCATTCGATCATCTTGGAGAGTTTGAGAAGACAGATCCAAAGTAGTCAGTTAGCATAAGTAAAATGTTATGGATTAATCAAGACTTCATGATATTATAGCGATAAATGGGTCAACATTATGGACATTTGCGCAAGTAGAGCCTTGGACAGTATGGACGAGAGCATGGATTGATAGATTGGTTCAAAGAGTGGTTTAGAGACAAAGGAACATTATCATAATGGATGATAATTACACATGAAATGGATCGAACAATGCTAATGGATTCCAAATTGACAAATATTTTTTTGACACATGCAATTCATACAACAGTTCACATTCAAAACATAGTAATGCTCAAAACCAACAATGACATAACTCCCTACGAAATATGGAAAGGAATCACAAACAACAACCTCTACATAAAGGTAACTCAAGGTAGTATTTTATTAATTGAAATTTATGTTGATGATATTTTTTTGGAAGTACTAATGACAAGTTAAGCTAGAAATTTGCAAGGGATATGCATAATGAATTTGAAATGTTAGTACTTGGAGAAATATCCTTCTTTCTGTGTCTTCATATATGTCAAAGAAACCAAGGAATTTTTATTTATCAAACTAAGTATATCAGAGAAATGCTAAAGAGGTTTGGAATGGAAGATTGCGAACTAGTTACCACTCCCATGCAAACCAGTTGCAAGTTGAGAAAAGATGATGATTCAAAGTCTACAGACTAGAGGCAATATCATCAATGATTCGTAGTTTACTATATGTGAAAACATCTAGACCAGATGTAATGCAGGAAGTTGGAAAAGTGGCACGATTTCAAGCAGCACCAAAGGAATCGCATGTCTTAGTAGTAAAGAGGATTTTCAGATATCTCAAAGGAACATAAGAGTTTGGATTATGGTTTCCAAAAGGAAATGATCTATCACTTATTGCCTACATAGATGCAGATTGGGCAGGTTGCATTGATGAACGAAGAAGCACCAGTGGAGAATTGTTCTACTTAGATATACAAGTTGAGTATGATGAGACCATTCCAATCTATTGTGATAATTCAAGCGCCATTAGTATCTCAAAGAACCCGGTGATGCACTCCAAGAAGAAGAACATTCCAATAAAGTGTCACTTTCTAGGGGAACAGGTTGCAGAGAAGAACATCAGAGTTGAATATCTGGGAACATAAGAACAAGTGGCAGAAATCTTTACAAAACCGCTTCCAAGGGAAGCCTTTGAGTATTTTCTCCAGAGACTTAGAGTAATTTATACTCCAAAATGAATACTTTTGAATGCTTATCTTATATGTGTTATATTTACATGTTTGTTACCCATGATTTTGGTCATCATGATGATGTATTGATGATGGTGTACTCAGGCTCTTCATAAGAACTTTCTCCTGAGAAAAGTTACTTTCATCTCTTCCCAGAAAACTCATTTTTGAAGAGGGTTCGCAGGATGCTTAGTATATTTGGGTGCGAGAATGCCTAATTCTCGCAGGCTGCTTTAAGCCAGGGTGCGAACTTCTCGTACTGTGTTGAATAGCTAGGGTGCGAACTCTTCCTAAAGCATGGAAAAATATGAATTCTCGATGTTTCTAGAAGGGAATCTTCTAGAAGGATGGGTTGGCATTCGAATGATTATCCTTGTACTGGATTCCCTGATATTGTGGGATCATTCTTATCCAAGTAATTAAATCATTCTCTCCTATATATTGAGGGAATTCTCATGGAAAAGGTTAAGAAAGATTCATTGGAGAATTGGTGAAAGGATTGTGTGAAGGACTTAGCTTGAACAGTATCTTGAAGACTTCAACAAGTTTATCAAGAGGTTTTGATCTTCTTCATACAAATATTGAGCAAGTGTGTGTGTTGGAGCCAAGGGCCATCGAAAGGAAGATTATGACATCAAGGTGATCAGGTTGTAATCTTTAATTTCAATCAATATGATACAGTGGCATGTCCCTTTCCCATAAATCTATTCTCACTTTATTGTGTAATTCCTTGATCATACACATAAGTTGACTGTCGAATATATTTTGCTATCTTCACTTTGGTTGTTTTGTGTTGTCTTGGTCTTGACCTCACAAGAGCACTAGAGCGAAGCGGGAGCATTAGAGACCCTAGGAAGAAATATAAAGGTATGTTACTTATTCCTTCCTACTAGCTAATTCAATGGTCAAAACTTAGGGAAAGAGTCATGTCTTGTCCTGTTTTGTTCTAGATCCAAGTGGATCTAGGGAGATTTGTTAGTGTCTGCACCTACCGATTAGTCCGATAACAATGTTAAGCCCTAATATTGGCTCATTAACCTTTAATTGGGGCATATTATATTAATAATGTTATTTTATTTATGTCGGCTTTAGGCCATTAGTTGTAATTATACCTCCTAGTCTCCTATATATACCAAGGAGACATTTTCATTTTGAATCATCTCGTACTTGAACATTTAAGTGGGGTAAAAGGAGTTTGCCCCCTCGAAGAGGCTTATTATCTGAAATTATCTCTTTTTCAAGCCGTTTAGTACTTTTTCTGAGGATTTTCTATGCTATATTGATATTTGGTTCTTAACATATGGTATCAGAGCTCAAGGTCTTGGGGTTTCACTGCTACATCTGAGACACCTTGGAATTTTAACTATAACTTTTTTTCTACAATGTTTCCGAAGGAACAACTTGGAGGATATTTAGTAGATGGATCAAGGTACGTTGGGTTCAAAATTCATCTCCTTAGGCCTTATACTTTCGGAGATATAGCTTGTACAAGATAGGGTTCTGGAATCCTCCTGAATTGAGTCATTGTGTAATTTTCACTATAAAAACATTTTTGTAATGTTTCAAACCCTGATCTCTTGAGGATATTTATAGAAATTGGTCAGGTATATGTGGTAAAAAGTTCAATGTCTGGGTCATCATAAATTTGTAGATACACCCTGTGTAAGATAGGGTATCTGACTAGTCCTATTGACTAGTCTCAAGAAATTATTCCAGGTAAAACAATCATAACTTTTTCCTAGAGTATTCAAATTGTGTGGGACTGGTTGCATTGGATTTTGGAAAGTCTATAGTATTTTTGGTGTGAGTTTCAGAATTTTATATCAATTATTTTGTGCGGGGCACACTATACAAGTGAGATCTCTTAGAAAGGCCAAAAATCGGTAAGTTGTGGGAAAGTTACCATAAATTCCACTTGGCACATCCAATTTTGATCAGACCTATGGAATTGCAGAGAAGAAATATCAGAGAAATACATAAAGGAAAGTTTCATACCTAGAAGGGTCGAAACTTGGGAGATACAATAGAAGAAATATTGTCTAGGAGAACCACCTCAAAATCAAGGTTCAAAAGTGATACTTGGTCAACATGCCACCCAAAAAGGGAACTTCTACACCAAATCAGCCTCCAGAAAATCCTACTTGGACTCTTGATGAAGGTGAAGAAATGCGTAGGGACATAAATGAACTACAAAATAAGATGGATTCAATGGAAGCTAAGTTGATGGATTCAATGGATGCTAAGTTGGATACTAAGATGGATTCAATGGAAGCTAAGTTGGATACTAAGATAGATGGTTTAAAAGGGGAAATCATGGAAGTATTGAAAAATTTTGTAGCAGAGAAGATACCTGAAAGTGAAAATGCATCCCATGAAATTCATGATGAGGACACAAGGAAGGTGAATCAAGAATGGAGAAACTCCAACTTTGGTTTGAAGACCAACCACGTTCCTAAGATTGATAT
>SNQJ01S0052352.1:73701-98828 GCA_010110895.2 Picea sitchensis | reverse complement strand
GGATGCACTTTCCCGAAAATATGAAGATGAAGGATCCCTTTTTTCTCTTTCCTTCATTGTACTAGATTGGCTTCAAGACGTTCGCTAGGAATGGTTACAAGATCGCAAAAGTCTGCATCTGATCCAACAATTGCAGTCCAATGCTCCAGCTTCCCTAGGGTACTCTTGGCTCCATGATGAGCTTTGATACAAAGGCCATTTGTATTTAAGTAAACAATCAAGGCTTAAATCCATGGTACTTTCTGAGCTTCATGCTACACCCACAATGGGGCACTTCAGGTTCACCAAAACCTATGACAGGGTCAAACGTTCTTTTTTCTGGGATGGTATGAAACAGGACATTTGTAATTTTGTCATTGAATGTGATGTGTGTCAATGCAACAAGGGAGAAACAATGAAATCTTTGGGCACACTAAAATCGCTTTTGTTTCCACCTGCTATTTGGAAGGATATCTCTATGAATTTTATTACAGGCTTACCCAAATTAGGAAATAAATCAGTCATCATGGTGGTTGTTGATCGCCTTTCCAAGTATGCTCATTTCTGTGCTCTTCAACACCTGTTTACAACATCCACGGTGGCTCAAATTTTCATGGATCAGGTCTTCAAGCTTCATGGCATGTTGCACTCTATTGTTTTTTATCGCGACCCAACTTTCACAAGAAATTTTTGGTAAGAACTGTTTAAGCTACAAGGTGCCCAATTGCATCTTAGCACAACTTATTGTCCCCAGAGTGATGGTGAAACGAAAGTTGTCAACAAGTGTTTGGAAACATATTTGAGGTGTTTTTCCTCGGAAAAACAAAATCAATGGGCTCAATGGTTACCCCTAGCTGAATGGTGGTACAACACTTCATACTATACAACTACACACATGACTCCTTTTGAAGCAGTATATGGACATAAGACACCTTCAATTTTCTCATACTTACTTGGTGTCTCGAAGGTCCAGGCAATTGACCAAACACTTACAGTTTGAGAGGCTATTCTCCGTACCCTCAAAGATAATTTGGTTATGGCACAAAATCACATGAAGCAACAAGTAGATAAAGGTCGCTCTGAACGTTAATTTGCAGAAGGGGATCAGGTGTTTCTTCAATTGCAACCTTACAAGAAAACCTCCCTCAAGGTCCTTATACCATCCTCAAGCATGTGGGACAAGTAGCCTATCAGTTAGCTTTGCCTAGTCATTTGAAGCCACATCCTATTTTTCATGTTTCATGCTTAAAGAAGGTGATTTTAACTAAGTGCCAAATTCAAACCAACCTTCCCAAGTTAGCCGAAGAAGGATCCATTTGGCTACAACCACAAGCAGTTTTGGACTAGCGTGAGTGTTGCCTGCGTCAAAGAACCATCAAGGAAGTGTTAGTCCAGTGGAAAGATACAACTCCAACAGATGCAACTTGGGAACCAACTACAATTCTGCAGCAATTTCCACTTCTCAAGCCTTGAGGACAAGGGTGTTTCTAAGGGGGAGGACATGTAAGGGTCCCAACTCACACATAGGTAGAACAATATATTTGGATGTAATAAAAGTCAATATTAATAAGGCATTGCAATAAAATAGAATAAGTCAAATGTAAGAAGACCTAATAGAAGCTTCCGCTTCTAGAAGGATCTTCCTCTAGATGATTCTTACGATAGACATATTTAGTATAAATAGGAGTCGAGGGTATGAGAACCCTATCTTGGAGATTATTGTAATAGAGCTCTGCTCGACTGGAGGTTTCCCCCTCAAAGAGGCCCATGAACATTTCTCTCAGAATCAAAGTGCTATTTTTGTTAATATTCTTATATTATTTCAATATTATTGTGGTGATTGTTCTGGTTATATTCCTGTTATTCTGCCATTTCTAACATTTTATTTCTGTTTTGCATACTTTTTATATCTGGTATGTTACAATTTGGCCATCTGTCTGGGGGTGGAAGGCAGTGAACTTCATGATCTTGGTGTCCAGCAGTGACTAGAGGCTCGACCAAAATGTGTTGAGGAACCAAATGTCCTGATCTAAGATAATGGTTTGTGGGATGCCAAAGTGTACCCACACTCATTCAAAGAAAATATTGGCAGTTTCCTCTGCTGTGATGCTCTTCTTGCAGGAGGCCAAAATCACCATCTTGGAAAAGTGATCTAAAACCACAAAACACAGTTATTTCTCCACTTGGTGGAAGGGAGGCCCAACATGTAGTCCATTGATATGGATTCCCAGGGCCTGTCAGGAGTAGGAAGAGGAGTGTACAAGCCTTGTTTCTTGATGGTCGGTTTGGCAATACTGTAGGTAGTGCAGGACCGAATATACTTGTTGACATCTTGTCGAAGTTCTAGCTGGTATAAATGTCATTGCAACACTGCCACTATATTTTCCATGCCGAAGTGTCCTGCCACCCAAATTTAGTCAGCTTCCAAAATTAGCTTCACTCGCTCGCTTGATGGAATTCATAGATGGACCATATGGCACAACAACCCGTCCTAAATATGGAAATTATTGGTCGTTGTGTTGGTTCCCAAAATATGGTAGGTGTTGTCAAAATCAGGATCCATCTCATCAAGGTGGGGCCACCCAGAGGTCTCATGGTCGCAAGAGTCTAGCACTGTGGTGAGTGTCACAACTGGAGGTCGGTTGAGGAAATCAGTGACTCAGTTGGTACTTCCTATTTTATACTTGATGTTGAGGTGGAACTACTGTAAATATGTGGACCACTTGTGATGGTGTTCACTTTGCGATTTTCCTTGTGTTTGCATGAACTGCAGTGTCTTATGATCAATGTGGATGATTGTCTCCTTCCCGAGACTATAATTCCTCCACTGGAGGCAGGCTTGCACAATGTAGTACATTTCTTTGTCATAAGTAGGGTACTTAGGGACGACATATGATAGTGTATCACTATGATAGGCCGTGATGTGGTCATGCTGAGTGAGGACTGCGCCCACAACATAGTTTGAAGCATCTGTCTCGATATCAAAGGGTTGTTACAGGTCAGGTAATGAGAGTACAGGTGATGAACATAATCATTTCTTCAGATCATCAAACACTTTTGATTGGGACATGCCCAACACAAATTGTACCTTACCACCACCTCTGGTTATTTGACTGAGGGCCCATGCAATATGGGAGAATCCCAACAAAAACCTACGATATAAATTGGCAAGGCCTAAGAAGCTTTGAAGCTCAATGAGTGTGGTTTGGGATGGACTGTCACAGATGACTTGGATCTTGGCTAGATCAACATGCACACCATGTGCATAAAAAATGTAGCCTAGGTATTGGACCTTGTTCATGTCGAAGGGGCATTTTTCCGAGTTGGCATATAGCTTCTACTGCCGCGGAGTGTGCAGAACCTACTAAATATGCTACAAGTGTTATTCCCAAGTCTTGTTGTAGATGAGGATGTCATCTAGATACACCACCACGAAATAATTAGTGAAAGGCCATATGATGTCATCCATCAACCTCATGAAAGTTGTTGGGGCATTTGTAAAACCAAAGGGCATGACCAACAATTCAAAAAGACATGTTTTTGACTTGAAGGCAGTTTTTCATACATCTATCTATTCTATTGGGACTTGATGGTAGCCATACTTTAGATCAATCTTACTGTAGTATTCCCCTCCCTTGATCTAATCAAGGAGATTGTCGATTCAGGCAATAGGGTATTGGTTCTTGACTGTGATTTTGTTTAAGCCTCGGTAATAAATGCAGAGTCAACAGGTCTTGTCTTTCTTCTGCACCAACACGATTGGGCTTCCACAAGGTGATGAGCTAGGTCAAATGTTCCTCTTGTGGAATAGTTCTTAGATCTGACACTTGATCTCCTCATTTTCTATCTGAGAGCAATGATAGGCTCTCCCATTTGGTAGCAATGTGTCGGGAGTCTGATCAATGGGATGCTTGACCTGACAGTGCAGAGGTACTCTAGTAGGTGATGAGAATATTTCTTTGTATTCTTCCACGAACTTATCCACTTTCTTCTGCTGAATGGAGAGGTTGGCTGCAGAGGCCATGGATGTGGTTGAAACCTTTCACTCACTCTGAGAGTGAATCACGAATAACACAAACTTCCCATTCTGAGAAATCACCTTCCTGCATTGCTTGGAAGATATAAAGGAAATAGAACTAGGTGGTACTACCTTGGGTATCTGGTACAATTTTATGTTCAAAGTAATAATAACACTACAAGGGCTAGACTCATATACAACATGATGTTTCCATAAATAAGGTTGGCCCAAAATAACATCACAAACTTCAAGCGGAGCAACATCACACAATACCTCATATTTGAATGGCTTGATGTCGTATGACAAGTGACATTGTTGGTTGACATGAAGATCGCTTCCTTGACAGAGCCATCCAATGGTGTAGGGATGCAGGTGCAGAGTTGTCGGTAGGGAAAACCGCTTGATGAAATCAACTGAGATAAGGTTCTTTTGGCTACCGCTATCAATGATCAAGTGAAGTGCAGTGCCTTTCACCCACATCTGTGAATGATAGAGGCACTCACCTTCCTCTGGCTCATCAGGTTCACCGGTTTGGATCTTGGTGGTAGCAACAGTGGCACTGGGTTCTGCATCAATGATCTGTCTCCCCTTCTCTGGTTCTGACTCATAGTCAGAAACCACATCTGATTCAGAGGATTTTACTTAAGGCACTAATGACTTCTTTGAGTGGATATCATTAGTGTTATTCTAGGGGTTCTTATGGAATTCACACCACTTCCTGGTATCTTTCTTCGTCTTCCCATTGTCCTTCTTTTCCTATGGCTTGGAATGGTTTTCATGAGGTTGTCGATATTTGATTTGTCCTTTGTTATGTTCATAATTTTTACGACAGGGAAAAGATCACCTTTGAACTCCATAAATCTCTCCCCCATGTAAAACATTGGTGGGAAAATTACTGGGAGCAAAGTTCCACAGAGGATTCTGGAATATATGGGGTCAAGCCCACTTGGGATTTTTTGTGTGGATGTGGTAAAGGAACAATATTACCTTGTTGGAAACTACAAGGACCAGTACATGAGATGGACCACATTGCGACAAGAGAGGGGCCAAGAAGTTTCGGAGTTCACCAATACCTTCCATACCTTACGCACCAAGTTGGGTATCAAAGACTCTGAATGACATTTGGTTCTGAAATACTATGGGGCTCTACATAGATACATCCAAACTGAAATGGATTTTATGGACATCTCATCACTCGGTGTTGCTTATCAATATGTTGTTAAAATTGATCAGAAATTTAAGCACCAGAACAAATGGGAGTTCGGGTCTGCAAATCTGCAACAAACAAAGTATGACAAATATGACCCTAACAAATAGTCTCTTGAAAACCAGTCCAAGCCAAAGAAAAAGAAGGCTCACATGAAGACAAAGAAGGACACCAGAAAATGGTGCGATTTCCAAAAAATCCCCTGGGACAACACCGATGAATGTCGCTCAAAACAATCATTGGTGGTCGCGATCAAAGATAGGGACCCGAACCCTGATTCAGAATCTAATTCTGAAATGTTGGTAAAACACAGATCATCAGTGCAGACCCCACTGCTATTGTCGCGACTGCAACAATTCAACTAAAAGAACCAACAGATCCTGAAGAGGGGGAGCGCCTTTTTCATTCATAGATGTGGGTGAAGGGGACCCCGCTGCATTTTACTATTGATAGAGGAAGCCATAAGAACCTCATCTCAGCAGAGGCCATCAAACAGTTGGGATTTTTTACAACACCACATTCACAGCCATACAACATCGGGTGGCTTTACTGAGGACAAGATCTTTGTGTCAACCAAAAGTGTCGATTGTCATACGACATCCAACCCTTCAAGGATGAGGTATTATGTGATGTTTCCCAACTGGATGTCTCTGATGTTCTCTTGGGCCAACCATATATGTGGAAGTGCCATGTTGTTTATGAGTCTTGACCCTGCAGTGTCATTGTTTCTCTGGGGGGTCATCTCTACAGAATACCAGAGGTAGTTCTGACTACCATTCCTCCTAAAAAGTGCCACAAGGTAGTATCTCATACTACAAAATTTAGCTTCTTCACAATCTGTTCAAAAGGTGAACAAAAGGATATTGAAACCACTACAACCTTGGCCCAAGCACCTTCTATCCAATAGAAGCAGGTCAACAAGATTGTAGAAAAGTGTAAATATTCCTTCTGCACAAAATAATCTCATGTATCCACACTAGTTAAAAAGGTCCAACCCTTCCATCCACATGCTTGTGATAGCCTTCCACAAACCGAGTAGCGCAACATCTCTAACAAGGCAAGCAGCTCACCAAGATTCAGATTCAGTAAACACTTTTTCCTCTCCCCCAAGCACTCAACGCAATGGATACCATTGTTTCCTAAGGAGGGAGGATTGATCCAGGTGGATATCAGTGGCCACCCACCTTTTCCAACTGGCTCAAAACAGTTTTCTAGCAATTTTGGAAATTTACTATTTTTAGCAGTTTTAACTTTTGGGGCCATTTTGAGGGCCTAAATGAAGGTTTTTTGGGATCGAGCTTATCAATGATATCCAAATACATGATTTATACCCCAAAATGAATCTCCTCGATGATACCTTTCCAACGGGCTATCATACGCCTAAAACGGAGATCGTATGCAAGAGTTACGACCCCAGGAAGTTGATGTACTAACTTACCCAAATGGGGCCCACATGACTTTTGGTGCTTCATATCCTATGGTTAGTTTTTTGGATGTCTAGGGTTTTTGGAATTCCTATTTATTGTAAAAATGCCTTCAGAGACTCATTGTAATCATATTCTTGTGAATGAGAGTAGACTTCACATCTCTTCTCAGAGATAAGTTGCCACCATTATAGCGAGTCTTTCACTCTGTATTTTTATAGTCTCTGTACATTTCTTTCATTAATAGAAATCGTGTATTACTGTATATATGTGTTTATGGTTGAATATATGATACATTTATGTTATATTATTGAATATATTCTATATCTCTGTGCATTTATTTATTATATCTCCACTCTCATTTCGTGCCGAAAATACTCCGGATCAACAATCGTCGAAGGATTTGTGTAAAGTTGTCCATCATCTCGTTCCTCTATCACTTAAGGGATTCCTCGAGAAGAATTTTGAAAATATATCCTATCTCTTCTTATTTATTTTCACCCGCCATGGGTGTGTGAGATAATTTTTCCTCAAGAGAAACAAGCTCGAGACCCAACTCTCTATACCCTGACCGCATCGGGGACATGCATTAAAAAATGACAAGGAGCAGAACGCTCTGATACCACTAATCCATATTTATGAGCGGAACAAAATGAAACCATAGATTTATAATGTTAACATAGAGACATAGTGAGAAATAACATAGATACAGTAAAACTTGACTTCTATTAAATAAGAAATATGTTGAAAACTGTAAAGTGCAGACTGAAAACAAGCTTGCTAGAATGGTGGCAGCTTATCTCTGAGAAGAGATGTGGTGGCTAAACTCATTCAAAAAAGATGATTAAAATAAGGCTCGGAAGGAATTTTTACATTAAATATGAATTAAAAAAACCTATACATCCATAAACCTAACCCTAGGAGATGAAGTGCCAAAAGTCATGTGGGCCCCTTTGGGGTAAGTTAGTACATTAACTTCTCAAGGTCGTAACTTTTGCATACGATCTATGTTTAGGGTGCACGATAACTCGTTGGAAAGGTATTGATGAGGATATTCATTTAGAGGCATCAATTGGAGTTTTTAGATATCATTAAGGTGCCCGATAGTGAAAAAAATGTTGTTTAGGCCCTCAAACTGACCCAGCAGTTAAAAACTGCTAAAAATAGTAAACTAGCAAAATTGCCAGAAAACTATTTTAAGTCAGTTGGAAAAGGTGGGTGGCCACCAATATCCACCTGAATCATTAATAGATACCCATTTTTATACTCCCCAATACCTATAAACCCCCTAAGAGCCCATATCCCCCCCCAATACCTACAAGATATTGACTTTTGTTTTCACAATTTAAAAACCCCCTTTATGAATGAACATGATAAGATGATGGTTAACAAGGTGAAGCCTTTGTGGGAATGTGGAAGGTGAATTTATAAGGCCAAAAGGAATGACCAAAAATTCATAATAGCCTTCATGAGTTCATGTTCTTTTTGGGATATGTTCTTCCTTCATTCTAATCCGATGATACCCTGAATGAAGATCCAAGTTTGTAAAGTAGATTGCTCCATGTAGTTCATCTAACAAATCATCAATGAAGAGAATGGGAAACATATATTTAATGGTGATATTGTTGATCTCTCTATAATATGGACACATATGGAATGAGACCTCTTTCTTGAGTACCATTACCACCAGTGCAGAGTACGAACTTTGGATAGGTCTAATAATGTCGGTCTCTAACATTTCTTCAACCATATGCTCAATTTCACTCTTCTGGGAATAAGGGTATATTTAAGGCATGATGTTAGGATGAACACTCCCAATAATTAAGTGAATAGCATTATTATGATCACGAGTGGGTGGAAGACCTCTAGGAATATCTTCAAATACTTTGGAATTCTTATCAATGATCCCTTGGAGATCTAGGGGAATAGATGGCTTAGATGTTTGAACATCTAGTGAGCATAGTTGTACAATTACAACCTGATTCCCATTTCTTAATAATTTTTTCATGCCATTAGAGATTAACACCTTATTGGGTTTCCCTGTGATATCCTTTAACTCAAATTCCTTTCCTTCCAATCATAATTTCATGAAAAGTTATTGAAAATTAAAATCCATTGTTCCTAATGATTGTAACAATTGGACCCCTAGTAAGACATCAGCACCATCCATGGGTATCACAATCATTGGAATATTCATTACATATTCCCCCATAGTAATATTGATCTTATGTCATTTTCTGGAGCATTTGATATTTCCTTCATTTGCAATAATTACTTGAAATTCTGGCATTGGATATATAAAGAAATTGAGAGCTTTGGCTAATTTATAGTGAATGAAATGATGAGTACTTCCATAATCAATTAACACTATTACGTTTTTATTTTTGATATATCCTTCGATATTGAGGGTTTTAGGAATGATAATTCCAACCAATGTATGACATGATATGGTGGAAATCATCTCTTTAGAATAAATCTCTTCTACATCTTCATCTTGAGATGGTTCATATTCTTGTTCTTGTTCCTCTTCACAATCTATGTAGAATAATTTATTCTCACCACACATATGTCCCTTACTGTACTTTTTGGCACAATTAAAACATAAACCTTTTGATTTTATTTCCTCCAATTGTTGAGGTGGTTTAGAATAAGGAACATTATTCTCTCGATAGATGTTAGGGATGGTCCTTCTAGTAGCCATAGACAAATTTTTACTTTCAACATTTCTCGCCACCCTGAACGCATTCTCCAATGATCTGGGTTCCCAAAGGAGAAAATCATGTTGAATTTTATCCTTTAAAGTTCCTATGAAGATATCAATCAGGTGCTCATCTACAATATCCCTTACCTTTATATTCAATATTTGGAAGTTCTCAATGTGCTCCGCAACTGAACCCTTTTGCTTGAGATTTATCTTTTGGATGAAAAAGGTATTATTCCTTGTATCCTCATAGTGTTCTATCATTTCTTCTATGAAAATTGTCCAAGTGACAAGTGATTTGCAAGAAACAATCCATCGATACCACACAAACAGATTAGGTTCTAAATATAAGGATGCAATTCATACATTTTGTTTCTGTGGAATATCATGTAGATCAAATAACTTCTCCATCTAGAGTATCCATGTGATTGGATCCTTTCCATCAAACTTCCTCATATCAATCTTAGGAAAGTGGTTTTTCTTCAACCCAATGCTAGAGTTTCTCCAATATTGATTCATCTTTCTTGTGTCCTCATCATGAATTTCATGGGATACACTGTCACTTTTAGGTGGCCTCTCTATTAGAAAAAATTTCAACCCTTCCATGATCTCCCATTTTAATCCATTCATATTAGTATCCATCATCACTTCTAGCTTATCTTCAGTTGAATCCATCATCCTTTGTAGTTCATCTTTTTTTACTGCCTTCTTTTGTAAATCATCTATTTCCTTACTCATTTATTCACCTTCATCAATAGTCGAAGTAGGACTATCTAAGGGATTATTTGGTGTATAAATTCCCTTTTTTGGTGTCATGTTGGCCTCACTGTAAGGTAAGAATTCCTAATTGTCTTAGGTAGAGGTCCTCACAGATAAGGGAGTGTTAGGTGATATAGCTCTTTGATATACGTCTAGGTTCCAACAATAGTACTTGACCCAATATCTCAGGGCACTAACTAAGGAGGATTGACCATGCCCTTAGTCATACTATCTGACTACCCAGGTACTAGAGAGTGATCTCCCTTAGTGTTGTTCTCATTGTACTATCGCAAGATGACCAAATGGTTTACTCAGTTGGTCTCAGGATTCTAAGGGTTCTCATTATATATTCCACATATGTGGGAGCTCAAATCCATCTTACTAATTTCTAATGTGAAACCATTTGAAAGGGGCCTTCCGATATACTCTAGGTACATGGAAGAACCACATTGTCCATGGGTTGTAGCGCCGGCAAGTAAAGACAAAACCTACATTTAGAGACACCTGAATACATCTCTACCTAAAAATCCATAATATTCTCTAACATTTATGTGATACTCCTTTTATCCCACTTAATTCCACTTTTTGAATCACCCCAATTGGATCTTCTAGTCAAAAGATATGCAAAATTCCAAAAAACAAAAAATGCACCTTTTAAAACCCTGATTTGGAGATTGTTCTACTATCCGACCTTTCTTCTGTTGTAGCTATGCAATTTAATCCCTTATGAGTCCAAATTTAGGCCTAAGGTAGCCTGATGTGTCTTCTTTCCAACCCCACACATTATACCAAGATTGGATTCTCCAAGATAATTTTATGATATCTTTCCCAAGATGTGTTGATTTTTTCCCTTTCAGGAGAAAGAACTTGTATGTCCTTCCTCATGTCATTGTCTTCACTCAAAAACTTGAAATTTTCACCATTAAAACTTCTCTCCATACCCTAACCAATGGAATAGTTCTCAGTCAATTTGGAGGTGTGTAGGTTTATATATAATAGTTTTCCCAATTACACCTTTTTTAGACTGAAATTTGGACCAACCCAAAACCCTAAATTCCTCAGAGAATAACTTTCATATTACAGAAAAAAAAAGGGTTGAAATTTGTACACATGATACACCACTATTCCACCTTCATATTGTAAAAATTTTAGAACCTGAAACCAAGCCAAAAACAAGGGAGTGAAAATTCCAAGAAGACCTATTTTAGACTAGTTTTAGGACTAGTCAAAAACCCTAACTTGAACATAATGTATATCCAAAAATATAACGAACAAATATCTGAAATGTGGACCCAAGTTATCCTTATATGTATCCTCTACACCATATAAATTCCAGATCCCGAAACCTTCCATAAAAAAAGGTGTAGCGAAAATTCCAAGAAGACTTGTTTTGAAGAAACGAGTCCTGAGGATTGTCTAGTGTTGATACCAAATGTTAAGAACCAAATATCAAAATAGCATAAAAACACCAAAATAAGAAATCCAGGCCTTGAAAAAGAGATACATTCATATAATAAGCCTCTTCGAGGGGAAACCTCCTTATACACCACATGAATTCACAAATACAAGATGATTCCAAATGAAAAGGTCTCCTTGATATATATAGGAGACTAGGAGGTACAATTACAACTAATGGACCCAATCCGACATAAATAAAATAACAATACTAATGTAATATTCTCCAATCAAGGGGTAATATGCCATGATTTAAGGTTTAACAGGAGGAGTTATTCTTTTGAGAGCAGTGATGTTTTTTGAGGGGAGAGGAGTGTTGGGAATAACACCTTTGCTACGTAAGTTGTAATATTAGGGGGGAATTTTTTGACTTGAGTGTCCCCTACAAAAACCTCTTCAATTTGTTCCTTGTCTAAATATATACACCAATCCCATAGAAACATGGTAGCTTCCCAAGTGGTTTCTTGAGTGGTTTCTTCCTTTTCCACTTCCTTGGTCTAGTTATCATTGTTCTCTTGCTGATCTAACAACTAGTTAAGGACCGAGGTCATAGATTTGATCCATTGAGGACATGTTTTATCATAATGGTTTTGTTGGTGATATGAACATAAATTTTCCATGCCAAATTCATCCATATTTAGAGTGAGACTTGAGACTTTTGGAGGCTTCGACGAGTTATCATTCCTCTTCAAGAATGGACGAAAAGTTCTAGGTTTTGAAGACCCTTCGCTAGCATTATTCTTAAGCTCTACTACTTATTTTGAAAGCTTCTTTACCATCTTAACCATGTTTTCTAGGTCCTTGGGTTCTTTCTCAGGAGGTTTCATTAATATTAAGGGTTTATTCCAAGCCAATTTAGTTTCTTCAGATGCAGGGCATCTTTATAAAGAAACCAATTCTTTCTCGACTTCTTTACCTTCGTCAAAATTTTGGGCTAAGGAAACCTTGCCATATAGTTTAACGAACAGTCCTATAGAGGGAAGTAATGACGAAGTATAATATTCAACAACCAAGGGTTCCAAAAGAGAATTGTACGAAAGCATTGGTTGAAATCCTTTACTTTCTCTTTATTTTCCATATTTAAGGCCACTAGTTATTTGAATAGGACCATGGGAGTTTTCTCTTCCCTAAATTTTCCAATTAAGGCTTTTTCAAAGTCATTCCAGCTGGTTATAGAGCCAATCGATAAGTTAAAATACCATGCAGAAGCCTTGTTCTCAAATGTATAGGGAAAGAGTCTACAAACCACATCTTCGTAATGGATGTCAAGGAGACGAGAGGCTAAAAAGAAATTCTTTACATGATATTTCGGTGAGCTAGATTTGTCCAGGTCAAATTTTGGGAGAAGTCTCTCAAGACATTTTGGAATCTCATGCAAAGGTTCAACTAAGTTCAAAGTACCTTGGGACATCCATGGTGGGATAAATTGTCTTCTATTTCGATTTTAACCCATGCTATCCTCAGAATCAGATCTTGAATGTTCACTATCAAACTTTTTTTCCAAACTGGGAGGAGTAGGACTAGGAGGTGTGGGAGGAATCTAGTCTAAGGGTACATGTATGGCCGGAAAAATAGTTTCAATCAAATATTCTATAGAGTCAACAAGAACATTGTTTTGATTCTTAGGTCATGTTACATGGGCATATCTCCTCTGAGGGAGTGTTGAAACTATTGGTAGTTGGCCAAGTAATTTTGCATACAATCATGTGATGTAATGAGTTTCAACAAAATCCTAGTTAGGGATGGAGTACCAAGATTTTGGCTATTTTTCATGGCTCCATTAACACTTTCAAATGTGGGATCTAAATCTTCAAAGGTAATGTCCTATTCGAAAGGGATATGAGGGAAACATTGTTGGAAAATAATATTTTTAGAGGAATGATCAAGTGTTTTTCATGGGTTTACGCTAGCCATGCAAAATCAATCCCTCCTTCTTGAGCCAATTTTGTTGATGGGGAAGAATTTCCCTTCAATAGTAAGGGGTACTCCCGAGTACACAATCCTAATTAAATTATGCACCATTTGGTTTAGTAGATCCATTTGTATTCTGGCCCGACTGCCATTACTAGTTTTGAGGGGTTATTGGATGGTATATGGATGCAATGGGAATGCAAATGTAGTCTAACTAAATGAATAAATAAATATAATATAACATATCCTAGCTAGGATCATCTATGGTAACCAAGTGAGCAACTATAAATGAATATAATCCATGCAAATAATTTCTTCTTGATAGTTGTTAAGAAGCAACAAGGTTAGACAACACATGCATGCATGTACATAACCAGATTAGTATACATCATGAAATTACATACATAAGCAACTCATCATCTCAAGGAAAAACATAATAAAGAATAAACAAAGTTTTAATACTATTTCTAGTTGCAGAAGAGTAGTCTATAAGCAAAAAGACATCTTACAACACATGTAAATAGTACACATTTAACTGAAAATAGTTCACAACAACCACCATCAACAAGAGATCTTCTCTCCAACAAAATTTGTCTATGAGGGCTTCTTAGTATTAATTCACAAAGTATTTTGTCAATATACAATGCATGAAGAGCCCTTGCAAATAGGGCTTCTTCCTTTCTTTATAGATATTTTAGTAACTATTGAAAGTGTCTTCTTGAATTCAGTAAGAAGCAATTAAAAAAAAAAAAAAATTAGCTTCCCTTTATTAATTTCTATTAACAGGTGTTGAAATAAGGATGAAGTCGATGGCAGTTGAAAACAGAGAAAATAGGAAACAATTGTGAGCAAATTCAAAATTTCCACTTTGTATTATTCATGCATTCTTTTCCTTAATGTATACTACCCAAAATTCATATTGGTAGTCGAGTGATATGTTCCTACAGTACAAATGTTCCTCGAGGGAGGCTTCATGGGAGGCTAAATTGTCAGTGATATTTTTCATGTCCCTCATCAAGGTGGCCATGAAAGCTTGGATCATCATTTGAATTTTGGACTGTTGGACAAAGTATTTCTCCATCAAATCGATTGTTACCTTCATAATTGTTTCAACTTTCTCCTGTCTCTGATTTATCTATGGACATATTTTTTCGAGGGGTTTCTCCATTGAAATGGTTTTCCCAAGCTCCTTGATGGGAGGAAGGTGACCCTTATGTGCTAAAAATTGCATGGCTTTGTGTAGTTGTTCACATATTGCAAGTGATCTTATTATTTTCTTTTCTGCTTTCTTCCCCGCTTGCTGGCATCGTTCAAGGAAGGAATAATTGATTCTTCTTTCTACTTATGAGGGGAGAGGAAGCTCAAATGGAGCAACTAAATTTTCAGAAATCCATCTTTTCATGTCATTCAATCCTTCTTGGATGGTAGAGAACTGGACGTTCTTGGTATGTACACGGCTATGTTGTTCCATTATGTCGATTGCCAGCTACTGGAAACATGTAGATGGGAATGCATATCTATAATATCCTCTTCAATCTCTCTCCTAAAAATTTTAGGACATGATTTGAAATATCTTATACTACCCTTTTCTTTCTTCACATGCTTGAGTTGTTCTTCTAGTACTCTGATCCTGACATCCTTTTCCTTGTTTTGGTGAAAAAATTATTAAGGTTCTTCTCTGTTTTCGTGGTGAATCCAGTGCCAACATAGGCTATGGAAAGTGGGAATTTAATCACATCCTATGCAACTGTAGTCTCTATGAGGATTGATAATGGATTTCCCCCAGTGATTGGAACCTTCTTGATATGTTGTTGCATAATTTTGCCAATGTCTTTGTCAAATTTGAACTTCTTCAAGTTCGTTACTTTGTTGGGAGTTGAAGATGATTATCAAGAAATTCTATTGATATTTCTGGGATGTCAGTTTCCATAGATGAGGAATAATTGTTTAAATCCTCTTTATCCTTTTTCCATCGCTCTTCTTTGGCTTCCTTAGTGACAACTTCATCTACTTCCCTTTGTTCTATTGATGTTGCTTCTACAACTTCCTTTTCAACTGTTGTTGATTCTTTCTCGATTGTTTCCTTCGATTCTCCTTTCATTGTTGATGATGTTGTTTCTTATTTCATTGTCATTGTCGATCCCACTACATCTATTTATGATTTGGCCTTGGATTTTTTGGTATTTCTTTTATTTTTGGAGGCGTCCTCTTTCCTTTTCTGAAACTTTTCCTTCTTTCTTCTCTTCATGTCCACACTATTTATTCTTCCTCTTTTGATACAAAATGTGTAGATGTTGTTGTGGAAGCTTCTTTTGTTGTTGCCTCTTTTTATATCTTTCCCAGACTTATTTGTGGGCTTTCTCCTCTTATGATATTCTTCCCAAAGGTTTTTCCTGCCTCTTGGTGATGTCTTCATCATATGTCTGGGCACCGTAGTGAACTTCCTCCTTCTCCTGGAAGGTTGAACTGTATTCCTACCTTTGTTTGTACTTGCTACAATAATCTTTGAAGACTAGCTTTGGATCATGTCGCCTGAACCTTTCTTCTGTGAATTGGAAAGACAACATCATATCTATTTCAGTTTGGGCTTGATTTATGCTCTCTAATGAGTATGATCCAACCCACATTAGTAACAGGGGACAAATGGCCTTCTTATACAATATAGTTCTGCCATGACACCATATATTAAAGTTTGATATGCGATCTCCTGAAGCACTAATCTGTTAGGAACAAAATCTTGGGGTAAAACGAGGATCTTTGGTAGCTCCATACACTCTTATATAAGTTTTGTGCTCCACAAGGTACCAATATCCAATTTCCAAATTATTTCCAATGATTTATTGGTCATACATGGAGCTGATGGGCTGAAGATAAGCTCATAGAGAGGTTCCAAGAAGTGATCACATATCCTGTGATACTGAGTTCTGTATTTTTTCTCCAAGAGCACTTTGCAGTAGATATGGACTGACGGGTGATTTAGTTGCAAGGCCCAACCCATATTGGGATATTGATGGTGCATGCACATAATATCCAAAAGATAAGAAGACATGTGAAATCTTGGCAATTGGCCTCGAGTTGTTGCCTTGATGGTGTTGATATATTCTGCTATGGTTGTCGGTAGGATATCGACCCAATTGAAGGATGATCCTTCATAAACATAGTAATATATTAGGGGCATTAGAGATAAAGTGAATTTTGATGCATCTTGCTCCCCGTGTAGCCTACATAACATTTCCATAATGTATTGATATGGAATTATGAACAAAGTGGTTGGATATTCACTAGATGGTCTGAGTTTGAATGCTTTTTCTAGCTTGTACTTCTGTATGAGTTCATCATCCAGTGACCTTGTTCCCTTTTCAAAATGGTAATACTTGGCTATGTCAACTACTTGGAAATATGTTATGGGTTGTCCCCCAAAATTTAGTATGTATAGGTTGACAATGTCCCAATTTAGTTGTATTGAACTATTCCGAAATTGTAGAATGGTGTCGATGAAGTTATCGAAAACTACGTCGAACGGTTAGAGATGGAAACCGACTATTAGAAAGTTAGTTCTCATTGATTTCAACTCTAGATGAACTCTAGAAGCATTTATGTCAACCCTATTCAACCCTATAAGTATCCCTGGAAGGATGGCTAAGTGGTTAATGTCAGTGTTTCATGGAAAACTACATAGGAGATCTAGCTAAAGCAAGTACAAACAAAGCTTATCAAGAAAGGAAGAGAGATTCAATATGGAAGAATGAGAAAATATAATCACGTGGGAAAAAAATCCCCCCTCAAAAGATAATATATCAAAAGAATAAAATAGCAGCTGCTAGACAACTGTGTTCTTCACTACAAGAAGATCCCGCAAAGTCTAAAACTTCTACTCACTGAAATTCTTCGTGAAGATGTAGAAGTATTTATGGGTCCGATGAAGTCCTTTGGAGACCTATTGGGCCTTGCACCTCTTGAACCTGTGGACCCATCTGCACCTAAAAATATTCCTTTTTGGTGGACGTGGAACTAGATTCCAGGTCTGGTTCTGTAGGAGTGATTCATACTCCTTCTGCATGGCTTCTTTCCATAATGGATTTCCCACAACCCTATTGTAGTTTTGTGGATCAGTAGATTGAACCATATAACAATGCATGGGCATCACAGGTTCTGAAGATGAAAGTACATGAAAAGGCTCCTCATGCTAAGATCGAGTTATCCTTGAATCCAATGGATTCCCTGCAAGGTTGCCTACTGCCTGAAGTGTGGTTTGTGCCTTCTTGGACATCTGCTAAATATTTGGTGTTGGCTTCTTATCTGGCTGTACTACCTGCTTATTTCTGTGTACAAAATCTGAGTGTATGGAATCATCGCTGATGTCTAAAACTGATGGAAGCACAAGAGTATATGCATGTTGCACTGGAGGTGCATGCAAATTACTCTCCTTATGTGTAAGTAGAATAGAGGAGTCATTGTCAGAAAACTTAGTGAATTTATACAACCTTGACTTGTGATCCACCTCACCAATTGCAATGATGGAATTGTCATGCATGTCAATTACTGGAACTGAATCTGATGTAAATTCAACCTTTTTACCTTTCTAAGTGATTTGATAAACTGAGAATAGATTCATAGAAATATTTGGAACATGTAAAACATTCTCAAAACTACCATTATGGAGTTCCACTCTCCCTTCTCCTCCCACTGCTACTGAAGTATCATCCCCCATGAGAATAGGGGGTTTTGAGCATGGACTCAAAGAAGATAAAACTTCCTCTTTCATTGCCATATGATGGGATGCACCAGAGTATATAATCCATGAATCAGATGAGAACTTAATTCCAACCAGAGCATGGTGATTACCTTTCTTAGGAGCAGGATCTTCTTCCTTCTACTTCTAGACTCCCTCTAGAATGAAGTTTTCAAGGTTGTTCTGTTGAAGTGCCTGTGCCATAAGATCGATCTATTTATTCATGCATGTGGATTCTTCATGATTTTGTTTATTGCAGTAAGTGCATTTCTTTCCCTTCTCATTCTTCTTGGAATATTAAGAATCTTTGGAACCTGAAGAATCATTAAAGGGTTTGGAATATCCCTCCTTCCCGTTCAGTTTAGATGACCCTTTTTCCACCATGCATGGTGAGTGTATGTGCTTTGGGATCTTTCATGAGGCCCATAAGTATGAGTTTTGTCTGTTGTTGTGTAAGAGACTCAATGAACTAAGCCAACGTAGGAATTTTCCAATTTGTTCCAAAAAGACAGCTGCCAGAATGGAAATTGGAGACATATACAACATATTCTGGTCCTAGCTTGGCCAAGATTGTTAGAATAAGTTGTTCTCTTGTGTAGACTTATCAATACCACATTCACCCAATATCAATAGAAAATATTTAAATTTAGTAAAGAAATCTTGTATATTATAAAAACTTTTAGGGTCTAAGGTATTCAACTCTACCTCAAGCATATGACGTCGCATCTCATCCTTCTTTCCAAAGAGTCCTTCCAAGGTGGTCCAGATCTCATTTGGATTCTTGCATGTAGCAACATGAAACCATAAATCATTGGATATTAACTCAAGAAGTAGTCATGTGGCCTCATCCTTACGGTTCTCCCATCTCATCTTCTCAATCGTTGATGTAGGTTTTGTTTCTGTCACCATCATCAAATTATACAATCCTTTTCTTTTGAGTTGGAATGTTGCCTTAGGATTACAATCAAAATAATTGTATGGTGTGAGGATTACCACCAAATTTGACTGTATAATATTTGTCCTATCCATCTCTCCCACTGTTTCCAAGAACCCCTAAAAATTTACTCTCAATCTGCAAGTGAAAAATTAAGAAATCGCGGCAGAAAGGGCACTTTAAGTGAAAATTCGTATTAGTTTCAAGAGATGATCTTCCGAGTTACCTTCTGATCAAACGGTGAGGAATCTCGCCAAACGGTTGAAAACCCACTTCCAAAATGGGTCGATATACTTTCTAAAAAGGTCGTCTCCTCAAAAACGTAATATTTTGGGAGAAATCACTACTGAAAGGTATGACCATGGATTCATATCAGTTTAAAGAGGCTGTCTTGTGGCTTAATTTTTGATATAATGGTGATGAATCTCACCAAACGGTTGTAAAACGGCTTCCATAATGAGTCGATTTACTTTCCATGCAAGCCATTTCCTCAAAAACATAATATTTTGGGAGGAATAACTACTGAAAGGTTCGACCACAAATTTAGCTCATCGAAACCCTAATTTTCCTTATTATTTGGCTTATCTGGCTTGCTCCAAGCAGCATAGCTCTGATACCATGGCAGTGTTTCATTGAAACCTTCATAGGAGATCTATCTAAATAAAGTACAAACAAAGCTTATCAAGAAAGGAAGAGAAATTCAATATGGAAGAATGAGAAAATATATTCACACTACTCCAATGAGTTGATGATTGATACATAGATCATGATCAATATGATACAATGAATGAGTGGAATACACTCATATATAGGGAAAAATATTCCATAATTAAGAAAATAAATCAAGTAGTTAGCTTTCCTTAGGAATGCATCCATGCATAATAGTGATGGTAAAAATAGAAAGTCTAAAATAGAACTAGTAAGTTAACTCCCACTGAAATAGTGTGTCAAAAATAAAAATTTCTCGAATAGTTAAGTGGTTGAGAAGCCCTAGAGGTATGGTCATGGAACCTGAAGTTGTTTGAGGAATAAGGACATGAAGGAAAATGTAAATGCATGTAACAAAATCATAGATGGATATTCCTTGTTGTTTCATCTCCAATGGTAGGCGGTATGTCATGTGGTTCCTCACGGTTGAGGAGTTATTCCCTTATGAATTTGGAAGCTTGGAAGAATGGTTAAGAATCCCCTAAATGGTTACAATAATAATTTACAAGTCATTAAGTAAAGGGTAAAATGGTTATAACAAAAAGTACATGTTGGCCCTAAAGTTAAGGAAATAAGTCACTTGGAAAAGTATAAATACACTTCAAGGAGTCTCTCATTTGTACAAGCAAGTTTCTTAAATATCTATCAAGTGACCAAGTGATCTATTAGAGAAATATTAGGTAGAAAATATGAGGAAGCAAAGGAAAAAGTTTGCAAACTACCTTTCTGAGGTTATCCATCGGTCACAATTCATCAAAGCATGGATACCCATGGGTCACGGTTCATCAAAGTGCATATGTACGTGGGTCACAGTGTAGCAAAGTGTGGATAGGCTATCCATGGGTTGACAGTGGGAAAGACATAGATGTACACCAGTCGAAGAAGCACAAAGCATGAATATCCATGGGTTTATAGAGTACAGGTTGTGAATCTGTGAAATTGTTCTGAGGAGGATGTTAGTACCAGGTTATTGAGGCCGAGGAAGAGATGCAGTTCTGTAATCATGTGTATCAGGTCTGCTACAATATTAAAGGTATGTTTTATATGTGTTTTGAAGGTTGTGTCTTGATACATGCTTGAGGCATGGTTTGTATATTTGGGCATATGCTTTGAGGTACACCTTGGTGTTATTATGATACATTGATTAGAAGCATATCTTGGCTATCTTGATATCTAGTTTTGTATATTTCATGGTGATGTTATCACACACTTGAGGGAGTGCATCATTGATTATATCTAGTTGTACATGGTGTATGGCATGATTGAGACATGTCATGAGTGATATGGTCTATGGTTGAGGCACACGTTAGGTGCATGGTGTGAGGCATATATTTGACACATGTATGAGTCACATTTCTTGGTGATATTAATTCATGTTTGAGGCACTTCATGATGATGTTATGACACATTTTTGAGGTACATACATTGGATTTTGTGGTACATGATTAAGGAATGATTGGTAATTTTGGTACTTGGTTGAAGCACATCATGGTACAGGTTTTGGTATAGGTTTTTGTACATGGTTTATGCATGATATGATACAGGTTGACAAAGTGATAGGTACATGTTGATGTGACAAAGTGAAAATTACAGGTTGATGTGACAGTGGAAGTGACAAGTTGATGTGACAGTGACAAGTTGATGTGATAGTGGGAGTGATAGGTTGATGTGACAGGTTGATGTGACACTGGAAGTGACAATATCAATAGTAGTGATAGGTTGAGTCTACACTTATATTTAAGGGAGACAGGACAAGGAAATGAAAGGGGGTTTTAGCCTCCTTCTAGTTGGTGCTGGAGAATACAGGGAGTTGGAGCTTCCTTCATGTTGGAGCCTGTAAATCAGGGGGTCGTAGCCTCCTTCTGGTTGGAGCCGGAGAACATAGGGAGTTGGATATTCCTTAGGTTGGATACTATAAATCAGGGGTTCGTAGCCTCCTTCCAGTTGTAGTTGGAGAATTCATGGAGTTGTAGCTTCCTTCAAGTTAGATCCTGTAAATAGGGGGTTGGATCCTCCTTCTAGTTGATGCTGGAGAATTGGTAAGTTGGTTCTTCCTATGAATGTATTCTTGATATATATAAGAAATCATTTTGTGGTTTTATCCCATTCGGTTTTCCACGTAAATCAGGTGTACTATGTATATGTGGTTGTTTATTATGCACCAATGAATGATATTGTTTATGATGCAATGATAGATTGAATGCATAAGTGATAAAATATTGAATACTACTGATAAAGTTGAATTTTATATATATTGTGATTGAAAGTGGTAAAAAGTGCTCATACTGATTCACCCTCTCCCCTCTTAGTATTCCAACAATTGGTATTAGAGCAGGTTCCTTCAGTAAACATTTTAACCACTGGAAGGTAGATCATGGATATCATGGATAATGGATTCAGACTTAATGGAACATCGTGTTTTGATGGTCAGATTGGTATGAAGCATGAGATATGGAGCAGAATAATGAAAACATTTTTACAGGCACATGGGTTTGATGTTCGTAAATCAGTTGTGTCAGGATACACCACTACAAAGAAACCTCCAAAGACTGCAGCCAAGAAGGAATTGAAAAGGAACAACAAAATTGCAATGAATTTCATCCTCGAAGGATTATGTGATTCGGTTAAAATCAAAGTGGAATAGTTCTCATCATCCAAATAACTTTGGGATAAGCTACACAATATCTATTCTAAGGGATCTCATAATATCACATAGCCAGAGCATATTAAAGAATATGCAGGGACAGAACGAGAAAAAATATGCTGATCATGTCAGACAAATTCAAAAGAAGAAGAATTTGAAGAAGGCATAGTGGATTTTGAGGCTGAACTAATCAGTGCTTTAAGTGATATGAATAAGTAAAGAAGGGAAAATAAGTCCCTAAAAGAAGAATTGGTTAGGCTAAAGGAAAGTTCAGGAGAAGACATGTAGGTTATCATAAATCTAACAGCTCAACTGGATAAAAACAAAGTAATTGAAGAAACTCTCAAGGATAAGTTGAAAGAGAAATAGTGTTTGGAAGTCAAAATAGTATCACAAAGAAAGGAACTAGAAAAGAGAGAAAACTTTTTGACAAGTCATATTAAGGAAATATCTAAGGACTTTAACAATCTTGAAGTAGAATTTAGTCAACAAGAAAGAATACTTGAAGAAGAAATCATCATCTTGAAGATCCAATTTAATGAAGCAAAGAGAACGGAAGAAGTTATGAAGATCCAAATGATGAAGAAAGAAGAATATTTTGAAAATATTTAAGAAGAAGTTGTCACATTAAGAGTTAATGTTGTAAAGATCATCCAAAATGTTGAAGAGAGAGGCAACTCCACTCATCCAGTAAAGAAAGTTGAACATAAGTGTTACAGGTTTATGGAGAGGAAGAATGAAGAGAATGCTAAGAGTTATGTAGAAGTTATCAAAGGCTCTATCAAGAAGGAAGAATGCAAGCCCTCAAAGGAGAACATTCCATAAATAGAGAAGACTCAAAATGAAGAATAAAAAAGAGACAGATATCAAAGAAAACTCTCCATTTTCAGGTATCAGAGAAACTTCAATCATTGTGAAGGAAACAACAAAGGAGAAGATCATGATCAACCAAGGCATGAATTCACAAGGACTACATCACAAAGAATATCATTTACTTCCAGGTATCAAAGTTTCTTTTATGGACATTATTTTACTTGTAATAACTTTGGACATAAATCTTTAGATTGCATAGCTTATGGAATAAATATTCAAGCAAGAAATGTTCATGTGGCTCCATACAATATTGAATGTTACAAATTCCACAACTATGGACACGTAACTCATGATTCTAGAAGCATGATGGATACTTCTATGAAATAAAACACCAATATCATATATAAGAAGGTTTGGAAAAGAAATAAAGAAGGCGTGAATAAAGTAATTCCAAAAATCATACTCTCAGGATTTGCAGTAGTACGAGATCATGATGAATCTACAGGTAAAGAGGAAAATGTCATAATTCAGGAAGATGATGATTCCATAGATGAAGAGGAATATTGCATCACATTAGGGTGACTTCCTCCACATTTCTGAGCCATCCAGCTTGAAGAATTCTAGTAAATATGAATATCAAAGAGGAGGAGTCTAAGAAACAACTCTACAAATAAGAGAACTACATTTTAAGCAGTACGAAGTGTTTGTAGATTTTGGGAAGGTAGTTTCAAAGTGGTTTGATTTTAGAAGTGAAGAATGTCTTATGACATTTTGATTTTTTGAGGAGCAACTTTCATAACGCATTCCTGTACATGCATCAACTGATAGTTACAGACAATATCAGTGGCACATTTTTCAAGTAGAGGTTCATGATTGCATAGAATATTCCAAGCAATGACATACATACTCGAGGATGTGTTAAAGATGGAGCAAACTAGTGGAGATATTTGATTCAATTTGAAGAGTAGGAATATGTTGTAATCAGTTGCAACAGATGGGTCAACATTGTGTGCAATTGAGTATCAGAGGCATAAACAGTTTTATAGCATATGGATAGAGATGGATTCATGAGATATTTGATAGGTTCAGATAGATATATGGCAGTGGATGAAAGCATATTTACATGTGGAATCAGTTAGTCACAGGAAGGAAAGCATTTAAAGGTGTCAGAGAGTTGGCTTAGGTTGATGGATGGTTGGTATGGATTGTTGGTTTTCATTGATGCCAACCATTGGAGAGTGATATTGTAGATTGATGTCAACCCTTAGTGATTGATGTCAACCCTTGGAGAAAGTATGATAGCAAATTCTGGTAGCACAAAGGTTTGGGTAATGGACCCAAGGTTGTTTCATGTATAATGGTATGAGTTTTAATATATTTGAAGGTATACTATTCTATATGTATAGTACATGTCTTTCCATTTTCCATGGTATGTGGAACGTCACATAACTCTTCACGGTTAGAGATTTATGGCCATGTGAAGTTGTAGAACCTAGGTTTGGGTAATGGACCCAAGTTTGTTTGATGGATAACAATATGAGTATTGATATATTTGTAGGTAATACTATTCTATATGGATAGTACATGTCATGCCATTTCCAGTGGTATGTGGAACGTCACATAACTCCTCACGGTTAGAGAGTTAGGGCCATGTGAAGTTGGAGAACCCTCATGAGTCATCTAGAAGCACCAAAAGGTCAAAGTAGTTTAAGAGATTTTTAGAAGGTAAATAATAAAGTAAAGTGATGAGTGTACTATAATTAAAAGTGAATAAAAAATAAATTATTTAAATAATAAAATTAATGGATAAATTACTAAGTTGACAAGTGGTTAGCAGTGGGT
>SNQJ01S0052352.1:59007-71028 GCA_010110895.2 Picea sitchensis | reverse complement strand
ACATGGGGAGAATCCTCAAAGAGAGATACCCTTTTCCATTGATGTCAAAGGGGGAGAGAAACAAGAGGAGAGAAACATCATAAGAGGTAGATGAGGAGAAATGGTTACAAGGGGGAGTATGAGTGTTGCCATCAATGCCAAAGTGAGAGATTGTTGGAAAGTTAGTTGTCATTGATGTCAAATATATATGAATTCTAGAAGCATTGATTTCAACCCTAGTCAACCCTAGAAGAATCCCTGGAAAGATGGATAAGTGGTTAAGTCGTTGAGAAGCCCCAAAGGTATGGTCATGGAACTTGAATTTGTTTGAGGAATAAGGACATAAAGGACAATGTAAATGCATGTAACACACTCATAGGTGGATAGTCCTTGTCATGCAGTTTCCAACGATACTTGGTACATCATATGGTTACTCATGCTTGAGGAGTTATGCCCTTATGAATTTCGAAGCCCCGAAGAGTGGTTAAGAATCCCATAAATGGTTACAAAAAGAAATTGCAAGTCATTAATTAAAGGGTAAAATGGTTATAAGAGAAAATAGAGGTCGAAGCTAAAATTAAGGAAATAAGTCACTTGGAAAAGTATAAATACACTTCAAGGAGCCTCTCATTTGTACAAGAAAGTTTATTGAATATCTATCAAGTGAAAAATTGATCTGTTGGTGAAATATGAGGTAGAAAATCTAAGTGAATATGAGGAAGCGAAGGGACAATTCTGCAAACTAACTTTGTGAGGTTATTCGCAGGTCATAGTTCATCAAAGAATGTATATCCATGGGTCACAGTTCATCAAAACTCATATGTACACGGGTTACAATGTATCAAAGCATGAAAGTACATGGGTCACAATGTAGCAAAATGCAGAAAGGTTATCTGCGGGTCGACAGTGGGCAAGGTGTGGATGTATGCAGGTCGAAGAAGTGAAAAGCACATATATCTACGAGTTGATAGAGTACAAGTTGCATATCTATGAAATTGTTTTGAGGAGGATGTTAGTACCGAGTTGTTGAGGATGAGGAAGGGCTACATGTTTGTAATCTTGTGTATCAGGTCTGCTATAGGATTAAAGGTATGATTTACATGTGTTTTGAAGGTTGTGTCTTGATACATGCTTGAGGCATGGTTTCAATATTTGGGAATATACTTTGAGGTACATCTTGGTGATGTTATGGTACATTGATTAGAAGCATAGATTGGCTATCTTGATATTTGGTTTGGTATATTTCATGGTGATGTTATCACATGAGGAACTTCATTGATGATATCATATGGTACATGGTATATAGCGTGATTGAGACATGTCATGAATGATATGGTTTATGGTTGAGGCACATATTAGGTGCACGGTTTGAGGCATATATTTGGCACATGTATGAGGTACATTTCTTGGTGATATTGATGCATGTTTGAGGCACTTATTGTTGACATTATATCACTTGTTTGACGTGCATGCATTGGATTTTGTGGTACACGCTTAAGGCATGCTTGGTAATGTTGGTACTTGATTAAGGCACATCATGGTACAAGTTTTGGTACAGGGTTGATGCATGATCTTATACAGGTTGGCAGATTGATAGGTACATGTCGATGTGACAGAGTGATAGTGATAGTTTGATGTGATAGTGGTAGTCACAGGTTGATGTGATAGTGACAATGACAAGGATATGTGATAGTGACAATGATAGGTTGATCTGACAATGATAGTGATAGGTTGATGTGACATTGGCAGTGACAATATCAGTGGTAGTGACAGCTTGAGTCTACACTTATATTTCAGGGTGATAGGACGGGGCAATGAAGGGGGTTGTATCCTCCTTCCAGTTGGTTCCGAAAAATATGAGTTGGATCTTCCTTTAGGTTGGATTCTGTAAATCAGGGGGTCATAGAATCCTTCTGGTTTCATTCAGAGAACCCGGGGAGTTGGAGCTTCCTTCAAATAGGAGCATGTAAATCATGCGGTCGTAGCCTCCTTCCAGTTCTAGCTAGAGAATTCAGGGAAGTGTAGCTTCCTTCAGGTTGTAGCTAGAGAATAAGGAAGTTGGTGCTTCCTATGAATGCATTATTGATATAAATAAGAAGGCATTCACTGGTTTCTCCCATTTGGGTTTCCATATAAATTTTGGTGTACTATGTATCTATGGTTTTTTATTATGCACTGATGAATGATATTGTTTATGATGGTATGATACATTTATATACTAAATGCATAAGTGATAAACTATTGAATACTGCTCATAAAGTTGAAGTTTGTGTATATTGTGATTGAAAGTAGTAAAAAGTTCTCATATAGATTCACCCCACCCCCCTCTCAGTATTCCAACACTGACGAAGTTGTGAAGAGCTACACGAAAACATAGAAGAAGCGATCGAAGGTGATGTTAAGAACTATGTCAGTGAGAAAGTGTAATGATCAGAGGCCATCATAAAACATTCACCAGCATATCAACAAACTTGTTGTAAAGTTCACTGATAAAATAAAACACATAATGGGGGGAAAGACACGAAGCTTGTCAATGAGTATCGACAATGTTTCGAGGAACTGTGCCGACACGATCAACATCAATATTAACAAATTCGTCAAAAACAACTATGATAGTGTCAGAGAAGTTATTAACAAATCCACGAGTGGAGCCAAAGTATCATTGGAGAAGTTCCCAATGAATCTGTCGATCGGAATTTTCCTCGAAAAAATGACTAAGTGATTTATGAATGGTTTGCATGGGCGATAAGTGTTCTATAGGGATGGGCCAATGGCTTAGGCTCCGAGATAGTGGTATTATCCTTGGAATAGACCATGTGAGAATCAAGGAGAGATATTTCTCAAGTATGTAATTGTTTGAAGGTTGGGGCAAGTTTGGTCTGAGTGAGACTTGTTTCAAACTCCATGAAAAGATTAACTAATAGTGAGGTTTGGATGTAACTCGATGGGAAAGACATGATTTGATAGTGCGGGTTAGGGAATTGGCATGGGATCCTTACATAGATCGATTTTCTGGTTAAGGTGAGGCTACATGCATGATTGTAGGGAGATATTGGAGAGGTAAGGAAAGACTAGGGCTAAGATGTGCATATAGTTAAGGTTAGGGCATCATGAGAGGCTAGGGAAAATGTAATATGAGGGTTAGGCGAGTTACATGCAAGTCTATTCCCTATGGATTTTTTCTATATATTAAACCATAAGTAAAATAAAGGAAAAATCAAAGATATGGAGAGATGCCTACCTAGTAGTTGAAGAGACATAGATGTCGATGTAAGTATGAGGACAAGATATTTCCTAGGGGATTGTTCTTCATTCATTGGAAAACCTCTTTCTCTTAAGCTATAAAAAGCAAAGTGGGGAAGGAAGAGAGTGAATGTCATTTTATAATTTCTCATTGGGTGCAGTATTCGAAGCACTGGATGTGATGATAGAAACTGCAATGGTGCCATAATTTGATCCTTCGAAGAGCTTGTTGGAACTCCTTCGATTGCATCGGGGGATTTCATTGGAAATCCTCTTGTTGCACTGAAGTGGATAATGGAAAGTTTGTTGACACAGAGTGTCGTGTGTTGAAGGTATTTCTAGGAACTCCTTCGGTCGAACCGACATGTATGATAGGAACTTCTCCGGTGGTTTCTTTAGTGCATTGGAAAACTTATGACAAAGTTCGTCGGTTAAGAACTTTTGTTCTAGAGGTGTTGGGAAGAATTATTTTGGTGTGTATTGGAGACATTGGAATGAAGTTTGTTTGTATACACCAAATAATTTTGCACAAAATCCTCCAAAATTTCAGAAGATTTCATGAGAACTCCTCTAAAATTCCAAACCTAAGTTCTTTAAAAATGGTAAAGTGCCAAAATAGAATTCAAACCACACTTGTAAGATAAAAAAAAAATTGTCATAGGGGCATGCGTAGGATTGAAATAAGATCAAGGAGATGAGTAGTTTCTTCAACATTTCAAGAGGTTCTCAAGTCAGAAAATAGGGACCCCATTTTCTTGAAATAAAATAAGGCTTTACAAGCAATCATAGAATAAAAAGGGAAGGTGTCGATGCTTGGCACAACACCTTGCTATCAAAATACTTGTCGGACATATATGATTTTCTAAATTATTTCTCAAACTATTTCCCAAGTCAATTTATTCTCACCAATACTCTTTACCTTCTTTAGGTATTCCCACCAAATGGAATCCCCGCCAACCAAATTAAAGGTCGACACTTTCGCTTTTACATTTCCTGAGTAATTGTGTACTCAAAAATTCTTTTTCATTCTAGCATCCATGCCTATCACATCCATGCCTCTTCTTCTTCACCCTTCTATATTTCTCCATAAAATGTGGGTGGTTTTTCCTTTCTGAATTCCTCAAATAAGGAATCTCTACATTATTTCTTCCTCTTCTTCTTATGGACACTCAAACTAGTCTCATTGTTGGATAGTTCTTCAGAGGTATTAGTTTTATCATTGGAGAACTCTATGGAAGAGTCTCATCTTGATGTTTCCTTATTATCACTCCTATGTACTTTCCTAGAATAATTTTTCTAAACATTAATATGTGTTGGACCATGCATGTGAATATATAATGGGCTCTAAAGATTCTCGGGCTGTCTTGCTACATTGCTAGCAGTTGGACCTTGCTGCAAATACTTTTGTATCTCTGACAGACTTTGAAAAATTAATGCATTTAACTTTGTCTACTTTTTCTGGGCTCTAATAAGATTTTCATTGTTCACTTTGTATCTTGGAAGTTCAAACCCAAGGTTTATTACAGTTTCCACCAAATCTGGAAGGGTTTCTCTAGCCCTCCTATCATCATATTCCTCATCCCTGAAATGTGAGGTCTCTTCCATGTTGGACTATTCCAATCTGTTTTTGTTTCCTTCTCTTCCCTTAGTCTTCTAAGTGCTGAAACAGTAGGCTACCATTAGCCAATCAAAATTAAAAATTGGATACAATTTTATTGGCCTCATCAAGGCTTAAATTATCCTTAACAATCCCAAAATCAGGAATATGTTCTTGCTTCCATTGTTCTGTGAGGCACCCCCATGGGTTGCCTAGTGCCTGTCATGCAAGGCCCCGTGTGAAAAGAGTTCTTAGTTCCGCGAGGACAAGGAATAAGTCAAGGAGGATGCTTGTTCCTGGTTGTTGATGCCCAAAGATGTATGTTTATCTGATATTTGATACAACATGGTAACTACAAGTTACAATTATGGTTATGTGTTTGTTGGTTATGCTTATGTTGTTTATGGCACATGCTTGAGGCATGGTAACAAGGGTATCACAACCATCAACCAAGTACCAAAACTTGTACCATACCATGTACCAATCTTGTACCATACCATGCATCAAACATATACCATACCCTGTACCATACCATGCATCAAACCTGTACCATGTCATGTAGTAAACTTGTACCATATCATGTACTAAACCTGTACCATATCATGTACCAAACCTGTATCATACCATGTACCAAACCTGTGCCTCAACCATATACCAAATCACTCATGACATGTCTCAAGCATTCCATGCACCATGTATCATATGATATAATCAATGAAGTTCCTTGACAAGGTACCAAAAAACCAAGATCATATACCAAGTATATGCCTCAACCATGCACCTAAGATGTACCTCAAACATGTGTCAATGCATGAACAATATACCAAATATTTGCCTCAAGCATGCATCATAACCTCATCAACATGCAACCAAAACAGATACCGATATAGTTAAGAATGTACTTCTAACAAGGTATCATATCATCACCAATGTTAGAATCCATAGTATTGTTAGAATCCATTGATCCCAGTTGTCACGCTAGATGTTACAAACCTTGGTAGTGCATGCTCTAATATCTTATTGAAAGATTCAATTGTGCCATTGGCTTATGGGTGATATGGTGTACTCTTTCGATCATGGATCATGCATATCTAATTTAGCACATAAATGGCTACATTCAAAAAATGCAGTCCCTGATCTCTCATTAACACCTTTGTGAATCCAAACCTTGTGATCACATTCTCAAAGATGAAGTGTGTGACCGTCTCTGTAATATAATATTTCACTATCATGGTTTCTAACCAACGTGTCAAGTATTCTATGGTTGTAATAATGTATCACATGCAAGTCATGTACACAAGGGGAATGATGGGTCCCACAAAATTTATATCCAAATTTTCAAAAGATTTGGCACTGTGATTAAGAAAATCAACAATTGATCTCTTCTACAAGGATTCTCAATCCTTTGGAAGACGTTGCAACACCTGCAATATCTCTTAGCATCTTCAAATACTAGTGTCCACCATAACCCTATTCATATAACTTTCTGTGCAGTGGACTTTCCACTGTTGTTTCATCCCATGATACCTTCATGTGCCTTAAAGGGAACCATGTCATCCTCATGTTCAAAGACACACCTGTACAGGATCCCGTATGTGCCAAAATTGTACTAATTCCCTATGATCAATGAGTAATCGGCGCTACGGGTCACCGATTATTTATGTTGTGACTAGGTGTATCCTTCTGGTATGTGACCTATTGTGAGGTAGGCAACAATATCTACTAGTTGATATGGCACTACTTTGACCCTGAAGAATTGTATGTTGGGGAGCTCATCATCTAAAATGTGCCCTGAATCTATCCCCAAAAGAAGGTCCATCCCAACATTTTGTTTTTCGAGCTTGATGACCACTTCAAACTCGAATTCCTAGAAAATTAAAATCTATCAGCATATTCCCCCCCACAAGATTGGCTTATTGACCAAATATTTGAGCGTCGAATGGTTAGTAAAATTTTGAAGGGAGTTTCGAGCAAGTAATGTGGAAACTTATGAAGGGAATATACCATATCCAGTCCTTCACACTTTGTGGTTGTGTAAGTCTTATTAGAATCTGATAATTTCCTACTGGAAAAATAGACTAGGTGATCAATGTTATTTTCTCGAGGTTGTGCAAGAACTATGTCAAGTGCAACGTTTCCAACTTGTGAAACGCCTCCTAGAATTCTTGTGTATAGATATACTTTGTATCTTTGCAAAATAGCTTCTCTAACAATGCAATTTTTTTTGCATAATTCCATATGGATCGTCTATAATACCCTTGTGTCCCAAAGTGGCATGCAAATCTTTGACGAATGTGGGAGCCAACATATCCACTATCGTAGCAATCTTTGTTTGATCTACTAACAAAACTTCATTGCATACAACATGTCCCAACAACATGTCGAGCAATGTACAAAAGATGCAATTTTTAAGTTCAATGAAATATGCAACTATCGACATCTATCCAACATCAATCATAGTGCATGCATATGCTCCTTCAGTAGGCTAAACACCATCCAGTAATATAAGTAACCCTCTAGAAACTTATGGATGAAGTCCTTAAAATATGCGACCCCATTTCTAGAAAACACCATAGGTGAATTCTTCAAGCCAAAGGGCATTACCATGTAAGCAAATGAGCTCCATTGTATTGAAAATTTCATCTTGGCTTAGTCTTCTTTTGTTATTTTCACCTAGTGATATCCTCATAAGCCATCTATGAATGAGTTAGCCTCACTCCCACCCACATTTTCCAATGCTTCCTCTGTAAATGGTGTTGGGAATGGATCATGTACACAGTATACATTTAAGCTACATAGATTTACTAAAATTATTAGGTCACCCATCTTCTTTTGTTGCATCACCATTGGGCTAATCCAATATGATTCGTCCATCGGGACATTGATCCCTGCATCCAACATTCGATACAACTCTTTGTGTACTTTCTCTTTGTTCTTTGGGTTTAGTTGATAGGGTCTCATCTTTACTAGCTTAGAATCTGGATTTAAATAAATCTTCATTTCAGTAAGGGATCCTGCAATTCCCTTCATCTTAGAGAAAATCCTTGGAAATAGGTCTTTGTACTCTTTCAACAAGTCTACCTCTTTCTTACTATTTCTTGGTCCGAGTAATCACTAATTATGGCCATCTTCAGTGCTTCTCCCATACCTATATTATATTTCTTTGTTTTTAATGGGCGCCCATAGTTTGTCATAATGCTACTAGAGGCCTTTCATTGAACCATGCACTCACCCTCAGTCTCATTGATTTGTAACCCCCATGGGTTATTCTTCATGCACATCATCACGGTCAACCTGCCAACAATATAGGGGTGTTCTAGTTTCTCCATCGGCTTATGATATGCACAGAAAAAAAATTGTGCGGTGTCTTTGGGCTGCCAATGGAAGATGAAATACTTGATTCTTAACATATCCTCCCTCTGCATCAAGATTTCCAATATGAAATTAAAGGTTGTGTAGAATTTCTTTCTTACTCCATCCTAGTCTCTTGTTTGTATTCTTGTTTTTTCCCAGATGTACCAACTTCTAGGTACCATATCTATCGTATGGACAACCCTATGAACCCATTGTGTGCTAGGAATATTATTCACTATCCAGTGCTTTTCATAGAAACAAATCTTCTCTTGAGGGTATTCAATACCAGTTCATCAATTCAAAGTATGTCGTAGTATCTAACCTAAATTTGATATACTATACCACCTTTTCCCATTCCTATAGATCTGTGTGGTGTGTTTCCCACCAGTGCGTAGGTGTTCCTTTGACTACTATATCCATTTCCTATATATTTTGGGTATCAGGAACCAACTCTATCATTTGTGCCAAAAAATTGTCTATTGTTGTAATGTCCCTTTCCAGTTGATTGTTTTAGGGGGATGAATTAGTTTCATATTTTATTCTTGTAGGCTATAGTTGATTAAAAAGGTAATTAATAGATTAATTATTTAATGTCATTTGGAGGAAAAAGAAAAATTATAAAATAATATTGAGTAATAAAAAAATGACTTAGAGAATAATATCAATACAACCTTATAAAGTCACTTAATTAATTTAAATAAGAGGAGAAAGGAAAAATGGGGGTAAAAGAGAGATGAGAAATCATTTCTCTCATTATCAATGATCATTTTACAAAATCGATTTAGAGAAGAGCTCTTGTGGCTTTTTGGGATTTGGAGAAAAATCCTTGTTGAGAATTGGTTTCAATGGTGAAAGATTCCACCCTGGATGATTGGTAAGAGGAATCACTTAGATTTTTCATAGGATTTCATCGTTGGAATAATGGTTTAGATTTGGCAGCAGTTCATGTGATTTGAGGAGGGTGATTTCATTGTGATGAGGGAACATTCACTTGTGGAGACTGTGTTTATCTAGCAACATCTAAGATCTCTTTGTGTGGAGGTTGAATCTCTTGTGTGAGGGTCGATATTTCCTATGTGGAGTCCAAGTTTATCTATGGAGGTCGAATTCTCTTGGGCAGACTGAGTTTCTCTTGGCAGGGGACTGAAGTATTTTCTTTTAGGGGCCATGTTTCCTATGTGGGGTCACAATTCCTTTAGGGAGGCAATATTACCTAGCAGAGGGTGTGATATTTGGAGAGGGGGACGTACTTGCTTGTAAGGGAATCATTTCCTTTGGAGAGGTGGATTTTCCAATTGTGTGGGATGATTTCTTTTCTGGAGGGGAAACACTCATCTTGTAGAGATTGTTTCTACATTGTGGGGGTTCTATTCTTCTTGATAGGTTTATTTGAACCTCAATAGGTGCCCAACAAGAAAGTAGGGGGAGAAGCCCTAAAGGGAGATACCCTTTTCCATTGATGAAGAGTGATGGTTACAAGGGGAGCATGAATGTTGGAGTATGAGTGTTGCCATCAATGCCAAAGGGGGAGATTGTTGGATAGTTGGTTTTCATTGATGTCAACCCTTTGAGAATTCTGGAAGCCCTAGAGAAGTGGTTGATATTGATGGTGAGTTAGTCGTCATTGATGTCAACAAGAGTGGTTGATGTCAATAGATGTGATGGATGCATTTGATGAATTCTTGATGAAATATACATGAATCCCCGAAGGTGTGGTTATGGAACCCAAAGTTTTTTTAGGAATAAGGACATGTAGGACAATGTAAATGCAGGTATTACATTCATATATGGATATTACTTATCATTTTGTTTCTGATGATAGGTGGCATGCCACGTGGTTCCTCACGGTTAGGGAGATACGCCCTCACAAAGTTGGAAACCCCAAAGAATGGTTAAGAAGTTGCTAATTGGTTACAAGTTATTAATGAAAGGGTAAAGTGGTTGTAACAAGAAAGTTCAAGAATCCCTAAAGTTAAAGAGAGAGGTTACTTAGAAAAAATATATATACATCCCAAGAAGTCTCTCACAAGAACATTCACCCATACATTCTATTGAATATCTCTAAGTGAGAAAGTGCTATTAGGGAAAGTTTGTGATGACAAAATCTGAGGCAGTGAAAGAGTGAGAAGTGCGTGAGTTTCAGGTTTGCAGAGGAGATCAGGAATTTCTGAGGAAACCCTAACTTGGTTGACTCTCTCCGATCAGATAGCTAATGTCCCATGAGACACCCCCATGGGTTTCCTAGTGCCTGTCACACGAGGCCTTGCATGACAAGAGGTCTTAGTTCCACGAGGAAAAGATAGAAGTGAAGGAGAATGATTGTTCCTGGTTGTTGATTCCTAGACATGTATTTTTATATGAGATATTATACAACAAGGTCACTACCGGTTACATGTATTCTTATGTCCTTGTTGGTTATGCTTATTTTTTTTATGGAACATACTTGAGGCATGGTGATAAGGGTACATGATGGTTTGGTACACGTTGGTGATGATATGATACCTTTTTAGAAGTACATTATTGACTATCTCAGTATCTCGTTTGGTTACATGTTGATGAGGTTGTGATGCATGCTTGAGGCAAATTATTGGTATAATGTTGAGGTATTGGCACATGTTTGAGGCACCCATTAGGTGCATGGTTGAGGCATATACCTGGTAGATGATATTGGTTGTTTGGTACCTTGTCAAGGCACTTAATTGATGATATCCTATGGTACATGGTGTACGGCATGATTGAGACATGTCATGAGTGATTTGGTATATGGTTGAGGCATAGGTTTGGTACATAGTATGATAAAGGTTTGTTACATGATATCATACAGGTTTAGTACATGTTATGGTATAGGTTTAGTACATGATATGGTACGGGTTTGATGCACGATATGGTACATGTTTGATGCATGGTATGGTATAGGATTCGTACATGGTATGGTACAAGTTTTGGTACTTGGTTGATGTTGTGATACATGGTTGATGTTGGCACATAGTACATGGTTGGTTTCATATCATTAGTGTTATGGTACATTCATCTTGTGATGGTATGATACATGTTGGTGATCTTGATACATGCTTGGAACATGACTAGAAGCATGTTGTGGTGATATTGAACATCTGGTTGAGAGGTGTTCTTGGTGATTGTGGATATGGTTTCATTGATGTTGAGTATCATCTGTAGTGATAGGTTGATGTGACAGTGACAGGTTGATAGTGACAGGTTGATGTGACAGTGGTAGTCACATGTTGATGTGATAGTGTTAGTCATAGGTTGATGTGACAATGACAATGATAGGTTGGTTGATATGATAGTGGTAGTCACAGGTTGATGTGACAGTGACAGTGACAGGTTGGCTGATGTGATAGTTGTATTCATAGGTTGATGTGACAATGATAGTGACAGGTTGAGAGTGGAAGTGATTGTGGTAGTGACAGTTTGGTCTACACTTATATTTCAAGGTGGAAGAATGGGGCAAGGAAAGGGGGTTGTATCAACCTTCTGCTTCATGTCATAGAACTCAGGGAGTTTGTGCTTCCATTAGGTTAGTTCCTGTAAATCAGGGGGTTGGTGACTCCTTCCGATCGGTGCTAGAGAATTCAGGGAGTTGATGCTTCCTTCAAGTTGGTGCCTATAAATCAGGGGGTTGGTGCCTCCTTCCAGTTGGTGTTGGAGAATTTGGAAGTTGGTGCTTCCTGTGATTGCAATCTTTGATATATATAAGAAATCATTTTGGTTTTTTCTCCCATTTGGGTTTCCATGTAAATTCTAGTGTATTGTCTATATGTGGTTACTTGTTATGCACTATTGATTTATAATATTGATGATATATTGAATGCTAATGGTAAAAAAAT
>SNQJ01S0052352.1:27148-51306 GCA_010110895.2 Picea sitchensis | reverse complement strand
AATACACGAGAGACACAGATTTACGTGGTTCACCCAGTGTGGGCTACGTCCACCAGAGAAATTGCCAGGTCCTTTCTTTATTATTATCCAGCAAAATGAAGGGATACAATCTACAGCAAAACCCGCTGTAACTTCCTCTTATTTCTCTCACAGTCTCCTCTCTCAGAATACAATATCGCCAACATACATAGCCACAATACATTTCCCTCATAAAAGAGGGTTTCCTTCTAGGGCAAAAAACCCTAACATAATCTCTATTGTTAGATCTGCAACCTTATAATGAACGGTCCAGATTTACAATGAAATTACAATATACTTTTACAAGGCAATTTTTGCTCTGGGGGCCCTCTTGCCCCCAAACCCCCCAGCCGGGGGGATAGCCTCCCCAGACCCCGTAGAGGGCGTACCCCCCCTCTGCACTCCCCCGAATGGAAGAGTGTATATACTTCTGGAGTGTAAATACTTCATGGGGCATAAACACGGCTGAAAGTAAAAGACCTCTAAATCAGGAAGATAATCAGGCTCCACAACCAACATCATCTTCTTCTTGTCTCTCTCAAGTTCATTGATGGTGTTGAAGACAATTATAGCTGCACCTAATAGGGGGGAAACACATAGAGTTGGAATTTAAGATTTAGAAATGGTGGTAATCCATGGGGGTGGGATCATCGACTCTTGGCCCTTTAGCTTCGAGGTGACCTCCATATAATCTTTGAAGCACATTTTCAGGACTTGTGTGGTGGATCTACTATGGTTGTTGGTGAATTGGAGGTTGGGATCCTTTCCCAAGAGATGATCCAAAAAATGTAATTATCTTGGGAGTTCTACTATTGGTTGGTGAGATTATTTTGTTTCCTCTTGCCTATGGGAACTATCCATCATTATGGGGACTCCTTGGTTCAAGTCAAATTTCTGGCATGGTTGGCTTCTCTGGTCATACTATTGCCTTTTCACTAGTCTACACTATGTTGCTGAAATGCTCTATCTATAGTGGTCAAACTCTTAGAAAAGTAAATGAAAATTGGCCATCGGGGATATAAGTAGCCATGGGTTAGTTTTCCCATGTGACTATTGGCTCTTCCAAGTAGGATTTCTATCCTAACGGGTATATGTATTGTGATTATTTTTCTTGATCCCATTGGCATCCAACTATGATGTGGCCTTGGTCATGTTGTACTGTTGGACCACTGATGTGCCTTTTGGGATGTGTTACCATAATATTTTTCATCCCTCTGGTTTGTGTGACCTATCCAAGTCCGATCTCTTAACCCTTCACTACTTTTAATAGCCAGGTGTCCCATACTTTACCTATGAGAGCCTATTGTCATGTGTGATAGCATGTATGTCGTTAATTACCTTGCACAATTGGTCGAATATTCAAAATATTCACATGTAACATCATGTATTTTCCTCTGAATTCCTTACTCATGTCCTAATATCCTACTATTGAATGGATAATGTTGCCCACCTTTATACCTAACTACCTAAGTCCTATCCTAAGCTAACTGTAAAATGATTTTCCATTTATGGCGCATTTTACCCCTGTGAGACATAATACACCTTGATCCAACTATTTTTAATCAATCCTTTTAGGGGTTGACCATGTAGTGTTTCCAAATTTGTTTCCCCCACCTCACTGATGTATACCAATATAAATGGTCCTAAACAGTGCATGAAAATTTTTCTACGGTGCCTGAGAAACTTATTGCCATATAGTAATACCAAAGAACCAAGTTGTATAATTTTGGACTCAATGTTGTGGTTGTGCCAATCCTTCTATCTCTACTATTAGACCAATTGGAGATGTACCCCCAATGGGTCAATCCTCTTTGATTTCCAAAAGTTCATCTAACCACTTTTGCAGGGATTGGTCATCTGAAATCTATGTCACAACATAAATGCATAGACTTGGGACCAAAAATTCTAAGGACATCATGAACTCTTTTTCATAAATGAAATTGAAAGGTGTATTCTTAGTCAATAATTTATAGGTTTATGTATACACCCATAGTACTGTTAGAATCCATTAATCCCAGTTGTCACGCTAGATGTTACAAACCTTGGTAGTGCATGCTCTAATATCTTATTGAAAGATTCAATTGTGCCATTGGCTTATGGGTGATATGGTGTACTCTTTCGATCATGGATCATGCATTTCTAATTTAGCACATAAATGGCTTCATTCAAAAAATGCAGTCCCTGATCTCTCATTAACACCTTTGGGAATCCAAACCTTGTGATCACATTCTCAAAGATAAAGTGTGTGACCGTCTCTGTAATATAATCTTTCACTATCATGGTTTCTAACCAACGTGTCAAGTATTCTATGGTTGTAATAATGTATCACATGCAAGTCATGTACACAAGGGGAATGATGGGTCCCACAAAATTTATATCCAAATTTTCAAAAGATTTGGCACTGTGATTAAGAAAATCAACAATTCATCTCTTCTACAAGGATTCTCAATCCTTTGGAAGACATCGCAACACCTGCAATATCTCTTAGCATCTTCAAATACTAGTGTCCACCATAACCCTATTCATATAACTTTTTGTGCAGTGGACTTTCCACCGTTGTTTCATCCCATGATACATGCATGTGCCTTAAAGGGAACCATGTCATGCTCATGTTCAAAGAAACACCTGTACAGGATCCCATATGTGCCAATATTGTACTAATTCCCTATGATCAATGAGTAATCGGCGCTACGGGTCACCGATTATTTATGCTGTGACTAGGTGTATCGTTCTGGTATGTGACCTATGTTGAGGTATGCAACAGTATCTACTAGTTGATATGGCACTACTTTGACCCTGAAGAATTGTACGTTGGGGAGATCATCATCTAAAATGTGGCCTGCTTCCCCTAAATCTATCCCCAAAACATGGTCCATCCCAACATTGTGTTTTTCGAGCTTGATGACCACTTCAAACTCGAATTCCTAGAAAATTAAAATCTATCAGCATATTCCCCCCCACAAGATTGGCTTATTGACCAAATATTTGAGCGTTGAATGGTTAGTAAAATTTTGAAGGGAGTTTCGAGCAAGTAATGTGGAAACTTATGAAGGGAATATACCATATCCAGTCCTTCACGCTCTGTGGTTGTGTAAGTATTATTAGAATCTGATAATTTCCTATTGGAAAAATATATTAGGTGATCAATGTTATTTTCTCGAGGTTGTGCAAGAACTATGCCAAGTGCAACATTTCCAACTTGTGAAACGCCTCCTAGAATTCTTGTGTATAGATATACTTTGTATCTTTGCAAAATAGCTTCTCTAACAATGCAATTTTTTTTGCATAATTCCATATGGATCGTCTATAATACCCTTGTGTCCCAAAGTGGCGCGCAGATCTATGACGAATGTGGGAGTCTACATATCCACTATCGTAGCAATCTTTGTTTGATCTAGTAACAAAACTTCATTGCATACAACATGTCCCAAAAACATGTTGAGCGATGTACAAAAGATGCAATTTTTAAGTTCAATGAAATATGGTGTTGGGAATGGATCATGTACATAGTATACATTTAAGCTACATAGATTTACAAAAATTATTAGGTCACCCATCTTCTTTTTTTTCATCACCATTGGGCTAATCCAATCTGACTCGTCCATCGGGACATTGATCCCTGCATCCAACATTCGATACAATTCTTTGTGTACTTTCTCTTTGTTCTTTGGGTTTAGTTGATAGGGTCTCATCTTTACTGGCTTAGCATCTGGATTTAACTAAATCTTCATTTCAGTAAGGGATCCTGCAATTCCCTTCATCTTAGAGAAAATCCTTGGAAATAGGTCTTTGTACTCTTTCAACAAGTCTACCTCTTTCTTACTATTTCTTGGTCCGAGTAATCACTAATTATGGCCATATTCGGTGCTTCTCCCATACCTATATTATATTTCTTTGTGTTTAATGGGCACCCATAGTCTGGCATAATGCTCCTAGAGGCCTTTCATGGAACCATGCACTCACCCTTAGTCTCATTGATTTGTAACCCCCATGGGTTATTTTTCATGCACATCATCACGGTCAACCTGCCAACAATATAGGGGTGTTCTAATTTCTCCATCGGCTTATGATATGCACAGAAAAAAAATTGTGCAGTGTCTTTGGGCTGCCAATGGAAGATGAAATACTTGATTCTTAACATATCCTCCCTCTGCATCGAGATTTCCAATATGAAATTAAAGGTTGTGTAGAATTTCTTTCTTACTCCATCCTAGTCTCTTGTTTGTATTCTTGTTTTTTCCCAGATGTACCAACTTCTAGGTACCATATCCATGCTATGGACAAACCTATGAACCCATTGTGTGCTAGGAATATTCTTGACTATCCAGCGCTTTTCATAGAAACAAATCTTCTCTTGAGGGTATTCAATACCAGTTCATCAATTCAAAGTATGTCGTAGTATCTAACCTGAATTTGATATACTATACCACCTTTTCCCATTCCTATATATCTGTGTGGTGTGTTTCCCACCAGTGCGTAGGTGTTCCTTTAACTACTATATCCATTTCCTATATATTTTGGGTATCAGGAACCAACTCTATCATTTGTGCCAAAAAATTGTCTATTGTTGTAATGTCCCTTTCCAGTTGATCGTTTTAGGGGGATGAATTAGTATCATATTTTATTCCTGTAGGCTATAGTTGATTAAAAAGGTAATTGATAGATTAATTATTTAATGTCATTTGGAGGAAAAAGAAAAATTACAAAATAATATTGAGTAATAAAAAAATGACTTAGAGAATAATATCAATACAACCTTATAAAGTCACTTAATTAATTTAAATAAGAGGAGAAAGGAAAATGGGGGGTAAAAGAGAGATGAGAAATCATTTCTCTCATTATCAATGATCATTTTACAAAATCGATTTAGAGAAGAGCTCTTGTGGCTTTTTGGGTTTTGGAGAAAAATCCTTGTTGAGAATTGGTTTCAATGGTGAAAGATTCCACCCTGGATGATTGGTAAGAGGAATCACTTAGATTTTTCATAGGATTTCATCGTTGGAATAATGGTTTAGTTTTGGCAGCAGTTCATGTGATTTGAGGAGGGTGATTTCATTGTGAGGAGGGAACATTCACTTGCGGAGACTGTGTTTATCTAGCAACATCTAAGATCTCTTTGTGTGGAGGTTGAATCTCTTGTGTGAGGGTCTATATTTCCTATGTGGAGTCCAAGTTTATCTATGGAGGTCGAATTCTCTTGGGCAAACTGAGTTTGTCTTGGCAGGGGACTGAAGTATTTTCTTTTAGGGGCCATGTTTCCTGTGTGGGGTCACAATTCCTTTAGGGAGGCAATATTACCTAGCAGAGGGTGTGATATTTGGAGAGGGGGACGTACTTGCTTGTGAGGGAATCATTTCCTTTGGAGAGGTGGATTTTCCAATTGTGTGGAATGATTTCTTTTATGGAGGGGAAACACTCATATTGTAGAGATTGTTTCTACATTTTGGGGGTTCTATTCTTCTTGATAGGTTTATTTGAACTTCAATAGGTGCCCAACATATGTAACAGGTCAGAAAATTTACTAAAATGAGATCATATTTGTGGTGTGCATTTGTTGTTGTTGTGTTTTTATTAAGTTATTATTATTTTCTATGTTGTTGTCATAAATTGCATGCAATACATAAAAATATATTTGTCACCAAACCCTTGTGTGTTCATTGAAAACTACATTGGGAAAACAAATCAAAAAACATAAAAACATAACAACAACAACAAGGGAGCTTTTATAGTGGGTTTTGAGCATATCAACAAAATGTTTGACAAATGTCTTGAGTCAAGAAACCACTAAAATATAACAACAATAAATAGAAATTTATAACAATGGTAAGGAGGGTTATTATAGTGTTATTAGAACTGGTGTTCCTACCATCCTATGAGACACATGATCTGTTAATGTTTCTGATGGATGGGAATTACATCAAATATAGGAGACAGAGAGGTGTCGGTAACATATTCCATTCAAAGTCAGAGTCGTAAGTGGAGGGAAGCATGGGGGATAGAAATGAACAGCCATAGTACAATGCTATGGATATTTTGAATGACTTAGCAAGGGGATAGAATGATCTAGTAAGTTGACAGAAAAACATGGTAAGAGAGAAGCAATAGTTGGTTGAGCTTGCCACCCAACTTGTGAATAGTAATCAAGGGAACCGAAAAAAAAAAGGTAATAATGATTTAGGAAGGACTAATGACATCCATAGTAACAATGAAAACTATGTTGAAGGGATAAATACTCATGTCCCTACAAAAAATTACATTGGGACCACTAGTAGAGTGACTCCCAGATCTCATATGCCTTAATCCTTGGAAGGACAACAAGCTGGAAATCAAGGGTGGTAAGGACAAGGGGAATATTTTACAAATTGTTTGAGGGAGTTTCAGACTCTTGGTGATGAGTTTCAGGCAACCATGTATTTGTAGGATTTTTGTACTATCAAGTACATGAATAGGCCTCTAGATTGCAACAGGGACCCACAGAGTTGGGAGCTTCAACGAAAGGTGGGGAAATTGTCCATCCCCTATTTTGATGGCTCTAGAGAATGCACTAACGGGGATTGGGTTCAAAAGTTGGACACATACTTCCAAATAAACCCCATGATGGAGACAAAAGTCATCAAGCAAGCTACTTTGCATTTGGATGGAAAGGCCCACAAGTGGTGATACCATGGGCTAGTCACATTGGGGCATGCTAGTATTAGATCATACTTGGACTTCATACAAAGACTCAGGGACTGATTTGACAAGAAGGATACAGAGTTTCACTTCATGGAATTGGCTCATCTTAGGCAAAGTGAGACACTGATGCTTATATTTCATAGTTCCATAGGATTATAGTTATGGTGGCAGATGTGTCAGAGCATAGGATGATTATTATTTTCATTGAAGGACTTTCCAAACCCTTGTGTGGTTGGGTTAAGGACTTCAAAAAAACTTCTATTTAGGATTCTATGATTAGGACGCGTGACAAGGAGGATGCAATACCAAAGAACAAATTTCCTTCCAAACCTTTCCTTTGAAAAAAACAGACAAAAATCCCTTTAAGAAGGAATGGTCCAGGAAATAAATAATGGATGAGGAGACGTGGAGAGAATTAAAAAAGAACAAGTTATGTTTCAGTTGCAAGGAACCTTGGGAACTGGGTCATAGGTGCATGGGAAAGGGTCAGGTGCATTATATAGAGGTACTTTTAGACAACAATGGGGAAGATGAGGTAGGAAGAGCTCAGGGAAGCGACCATAGTAGTTCAAATGATGAGAAAATGCATGTGGAGGATAAGGATGTTGAGCAGCCATGTGTGGAGGCTACGATGGGACTATTGCTACTCTGTCAAGTGTTCAAAGATTTCACACTTTCAGGGTCCAGGGAGTATTACAAGGATAACATGTCACAATCTTGACTGATGGTGGGGAAATCCACAACTTCATTGACTCTACCTTGGTGTCTAGGAGAGGCATTCCTATAGTAGACTTTGAGGGGTTTGATGTAGTGGTATCTGGTGGGTGCAATATGTCATGCACACAAAAGATTACACAGTTGGGTGTGACCTTGGGAAACTACACAGTGACAAATGAATTTTATGTGTTTCATCTAGCAGACACTAATATCATATTGAGTTTTTAATGGTTTGTTTCCTTGGGAAAACATTATGTCAACTACCAAGTCATGGAGATAGAATTCAAAGAAGCAGATGGTAGGAAGGTGGTTTTGAGGGGCATGTCTAGTGGTTCTCCTAATATTATCTCATCCAAGCACATGGAGGGCATATTCATGCATGGATACATAGATTGTGTAGCAGAGTGTTTGATTACTACTCATAAACCTTCAGAAAACTAATAACAATATCATGTAGACATCCAATCCTTGTTGAGAAAACATGACCGAGTATTTGGAGAGATACCTCTAGGGAGCCCTCCTCACCGAGGTTTTGAGCACACCATTGAGCTAGAAGAAGGGGTCAAACTTGTGATCACCATTGTTGGCCCTTGGTGATAGAAGTAAGTGAAGATCAAGGAAGAAAAGGAAAAATGTGAACTGCATGGAAGACACAATGAATGTTACTGGGTTGAAGTGAGCAAAAAAGTAGAAAAGATAGAGAAAAGTAAAAGGAAGCAAGTCATTGGATGAGGAGATCGAGGATGCCAGATCAACAAGAAAGAAGAATCATGGACAGCTCAGCAAGAGGAAAAATCCACCATTGGATGCTTTGGAACAATGCATGAGAAGGAAGGAAAGATAGGCTGGCGAAGCCATGAAAACACGGGTCAAGTTGACCTAGGGTTTTAGACACCTAGGGTTTTGGTATCTAGGGTTTTGAGACCTAGGTTTCGGCCTAAGGTTGTTGATGAGTGATTGTAATTTATAAATAAGAACCTAAATGAGAGAATAGGGTTCATTCTATTTTTGTTATTGTTATGAGCGATTATTGTGTGAGAGAGAGAAGTGATAAGTGCAAGAGCCTTTTGGTATTGTAAGATCTTCGGCTGGGTGCAAAGATCAGTCCTACAGCTGGGTGCGGAGGAAGGGGAGAGATAGAGAGAAGGAGGAAGAAGATCTGCTAGCTGAGAGTGCAGACAAGAACTATATGCTTCATCTTAATCCATTATAAAGCACAATTCTATGGACGTATCCCTAGAGAGAGGGTGAACCACGTATATTTTGTGTTGTGTGTGATTTATGTTCTGTTCTTTGTCATTTGGTATACCATTATTGCATTACTATGTTAGATCTGATAGATAGTTCTGTGGAGTAGATATGAATTGGTAGATGATATATAATTGTTGTATTGATTCTGTATTGGATCCACTTGATATCCCCTTGGCTGTAGACATCTCTATCCTGCAACCCCCCCCATAGCTACTTCGGGTGAGACTGCATCTGCTTCGCAGGTGTTGTCGAAAGGGCCAGTAGTTAGGGCTTGTTGGTGTGCTCTTGGAGCTGAATCCTGGGTCTGCTCCTGTGCCAACAAATGGTTCTGTTGTCGGGACCAGAATCTTCTTGAGGGAATGTCAAGGTGGTTTCCATCAAGGAAAGAGATTCAGAAGTGGATAGAAGACCAAGAAAAGGACTTCATTGAAGCCCAGAACAAGAACCCTAATCTTAGTAGAGAGGATTGGTTGGAGAGATATATCTTTACTGATATACAAAAAAATTTCTTTGGAGGAATCCATCATGAGCTATATGAGTGGCCAGCTAGGTTAGAAGATACCCAATTTGAGATCAGATCTAGGCCACCTGTGGTTTAGACATCGGCGTTGATCAAGAGGGTCAATAGAGTTTATAACATCGTGTCAAGAGCAGTAGATCACTCATTTGATAGTACCATTGGAGAGTATATCATTGAGTTTTCTGTTGATAGAGTAAAGTCATATAGCCCAGCCGAGAGATATTTCTTCAAGGGACACAGAGGAAAAATTTTACATTTTTTGAAGCTAAGGATCAAGATGTTATTGCATGAGAAGAACATATTGAAGATACAGTATCTATATGGATCCAAAAAGGCTAATGTTCAATAATTAAGACAGCGATAGAGACACAGAGGCTGGACATACGCGCAATGGGAGAGTGTTCAGAGAAGTTCCTCTCGTGAACCTGTTTAAGAAAAAATACGGGGATGAGGGTTTCTATAGTGGAGAAGAGGCAAATCTGACAGACGAGGAGCATTCCGAAGAAGGGAAAGTTACAAATCCTCTCCAAGAAGAACCAGAAGCTTCAAGAACTGTTCTGACTGTCGAAGTAAGTACTGTTAATCCTAATTTTGTTTCAGCAACATTAAGCAATCAGAGTAATCAGAGTCACCAAGATCTATTGCAAATGAGATGAGGTTACCCACCTTTAGAGGAGATGGATATGAATACCTTGAACAACACTGGTTTCTCTACGAAGTTGTGTGGAGCATTAAGAATATCACTGATGAAGCTGTCAAACGAGCTCAGTTCAGTACTACCCTAAGAGATCGCACACTGAGCTGGTATATGAAATTTGTCCAAGGAGCTACGCCTAAACCGTTGAATTCCATTAAGACTTCACTAATTTCTGAATTCAAGAAACCTAAGTCAAAATCGCAGTGCATTACATAACTGAAAGAAATCAAGCAAAGAATAGTTGAACTGGTATGGGAGTTCGATAAGACCTTCAAGACCTTGACATGCCATCTGAGTTTTCAAATCCCAGATGAGCATAACAAGGAATGGTTCATTGTTTCCCTGTTACCACACATTAGAGTTCCTCTGATGCAACTGAAGATCGCTTCACATCCTAAGGCACTGGAGATCGCCATGAAGCTAGAATCAACCCCTATGGGAGAATCTAGCTCAGGTATGAGTCAAATCTTGAGTCAGCTAACTATTTTGTCTCTGTAGGTCGAAGACATAAAGAAAGGAAAGGGAAAAGATAAAGGAGAAGAGATCTGGTGTGTCAGATGCAGGTCAGAAGGCCATGACAAGGAACATTATCCCCTATTCCATGAATACTTGGCCTCTGGAGCTCCGATCCCCTTGAAACAAGTTATCCTACCCTGGTGCGAGGTATGTAGAAACAAACATCACCCTGATGAGTGCTACTACCTACAAAAATATGTCCAGACACCCACAAATCTATATTGCACATTCAGTAAGTCCGTGGGACATGATGATAGGGATTGTAGGGCTTACGATCTCATGCATGAAAGGTCAAGGGATATATAAAAGATTCAAGGCGAAGTACAACAAGACGGAAACACTATGCAGTATAACTCCCCTGGGAGAGGAAACTTCAACCCTTGTGGTGGATTCTGAGGAAGAGGAAGAGGAGGAGGTATGGGTCGAGGTCGATGACATATAATCTGTTATAACTGTGCACAACCTAGACACTTGGAAAGGGAATGTCAAAACCCTTGTACCACTTGCAACTACTGCAACTCTTTTGAGCATGTCATCGAGGAATGTCCAGCATTACTATCTAAACTTCAAGAGAAATGAGAACCTCAACAGAACCCACAAATACAATTTATCAAAGACGAACCTCCCGGAGAAGACCCTAGAGTCGTTTTTATCACTCAAGGAGGCGTTTTTATAGGAGAAGATATAATGACCCAAGGAAAGACTACATAAGAATAAGGAATCAAGAAAGTTGCAGAGAAGACACAAACTTTTGATGCAAATAAAGAAAAAAAAAAAGTTCGAGGAGGCAAGAAGAGAATTCAGGGGAGACCAAGGTTCTTCATCAAAGACGCGAACAAAAGTCAGAGAATGTCAAATGCCTCTAGAATTTGATCAGTCTGCTTTGGCCAGAGATGGAAAAGAGGCAAGTAAACTTGTCAGTTTCTTGCATACATTTATAGAACTGATTAAAGATGAGAAAGCTATACAAGAACTGCAAAATTTGGTTAGACAGTATGATATAGGAAGGGTATATCCTTTACTAAATAAAGCAGTACATCAACTATCCAAGAAGAGAACGACAAACAAGGAACTATACCTGAATGCTCAGATTGGAGAATATGATATAGACTATGCGGTCCTCAACTTAGGGTCGTAGGTCAATGTCATGACGAAGCAAACTTGGGCATTGATGGGAAAACTGAATTTGATCTATTCCCCTATCAGACTTAGGATGGATAATCAGAAGGCAGTAAGCCCCTTTGGCAGATTGGAACATGTCCCTGTGGACATCGATGGAGTAAGGACATTTGCAGACTTTGAGGTAATTGAGATAGTTGATGATAGTTGTCCTTATCCTATGTTGTTTGGAATTAATTGGGCTTTCAATAATTCCACTGTGATCGATTTAAAGACAAGATGAATGACATTTGAAGGATATGTCCTGAGGGTCATAACATTGTTAGATCCCGATGAAGGTCCGCCATACACTGAGCCCATCAAAGAAGAAGACTGCGCATACGAACTGGAAAACATATACAAATTAACAACTAGACAACATGATTACATTAATCCTACGATGGATGGAAATTTGAGCTGGCGAAGTGACAGCGCATGTTCATCAGACTCAAAAGAAGCACTAGAGAAATAGCAAAACAAAATGTATGAAGTATCTACAAAGAGATGTGCTGGATTAACGAAGGAAGTGCGTTGGATCGACACAACAGTAAGTAACTTACCCACCTTTGATGGTTTGAATCCATTAGAAAAATTATTATCAGATTTTGAATAAAGTGTACCAACACAACAATTCTTCTTTGCAATGGATGAGGCCTTGAAATCCACACCAGCAAGATGGTGGGGGACGCATGAAAACAACATTACAGAATGGGTACAATGTCATACCCTCATGACCGTGCGGTTCTCAGCACAAGTAGAAGGTTGTGAAATTCGGTACACAGGTCGAAGTTGCCCAACGGACCATGTGAAAAGTTGTGAGGAAGCTTGGAGAGACATTACTCAAGAGTAGTGGGTGCACAAATTCATAAACATGTTGGACACTATCCCTATCAACTAGTACCTTCAAGCAGAGTTGTGCCTCGTCACTATAGAGTGGGTGGGTATGAATCAGAACTATGTCACCACCTTTTTATTTGAAATCCAATATCCTACAGTAGACCAAGCATTACATACTATAAGACAAAAAGTATTTGAGGAGGCACCTAGCCTCCCTTAGGAGCAAGAAGAGGATGAATGGACTGCGCCTCTCCAGAAACTGCAAGGCTATTACAACATCAACGCTAATGGAGACGATGATCCTAGGAAGGTGAACATCGCATAAACAGAAGGCCAGAGAGATGTGGAAGGACCCGGAGTTGAGATACCATTTATCGGAAAACCGATCAAGATAAAGAAAGTCAATATTGGAACAGATAAAACACGAAAGCTTGCAAATGATGGAGATTATTGGGATGTTGCCACTATTGAAAAAATCACCGAGTTACTACATGAATATCAGGACTTGTTTCCGACCAAGTTCACTGATATGAAGGGAATTAAAGGGCCTATGGGATAAATGAGGATCCCTTTGAAACCTGATGCAATACCAGTCAAACAGAGACCCTACAAATTGAACCCTAAATATAAAGAGAAAGTGAATAGTGAGCTCGAGAGAATGCTAGAAGTAGGGATTATAGAACCTATTGAAGATTCAGAGTGGATTAGCGCTATGGTTGTGCAAGACAAGAAGACAGGAGAGATCAGGATCTATGTACATCTCAGGAAGCTGAATAATGCCTATTTGCATGACCCCTTCCCTACGCCATTTACTGATGAAGTATTAGATAATGTAGGAGGTCAGGAAGTATATTCTTTTATAGATGGATTTTCAGGATACCATCACATCCATATTTCCAAGGAATATTTCCATAAGACTACCTTTTCCACAGAATGGGGATCCTACCAATATACAGTAATGCCATTTGGATTGAAGAATGCCCCAACCATGTTTTCCAGGGTGGTAGTTGAAGCATTCAAAGAGTTCCTACACAAATTTCTCGAATCACATTTTTATGATTGGACTGTTTTTAGTTTATTGAAAAATCATATTGAATGTCTAAGGCTAATGTTGGACAAATGCAGGCAGTACCAAATTGCCTTGAATCTGAAGAAGTGCATATTATTCTCACAATTTGGAGTGTTGTTAGGTCATATTGTATGCAAGCGGGGATTGCTGGTAGACCCATCTAAAATTGCCATCATAGTTGATCTGCCACCCCCTACTTCATTCAAATAGTTGTGCACTGTGTTGGGACATATATGATATTATAGGAAGTTCATTAAAGGATATGCCCAGATTACAACACCTATGGAGAAGCTTTTGAAGAAAAACTGTGAATTTCACTAGATAGAAGAATGCCAACAGAACTTCGACACACTAAAACAAAAAATGGTTAGTGTGCCTATTCTAGTTTTCCTAGATTGGAGTAAAGAGTTTCATGTGCATGTTGATGCATCTTCTATTGCATTAGGATTTGTGTTAGAAAAAATGGGAACACGAGACATTGACCACCCATTAGCCTTTGCTGGCAGGAAGCTATCAACAACAGAGATCAACTACACCACCATTGAAAGAGAAGGGTTAGCCATGGTGTATCCACTGCAAAAAATTTTCCACTACTTGTTGGGAGGACACTTTAAAATGTTTACTGATCACTCCGCGCTGAAATACCTAGTCAACAAGCTAGTGTTGGGGGGGAGAATATGCAGATGGCTTCTTCTATTTCAGGAATATGACTTTGAGAGCATAGTTAAGACAGGAAGAATGAACAAAGGTCCTGACCACTTGTCGAGGTTGGAACATGGAGAAGAGCCAACCAGTTTGGAGGATGCACTTTTCAACGCACATTTATTGGCCATTAGAAAGATTGATTACCACTTCACAGAGATAGTCCAGTTCCTATCAACAGGAATGGCACCTAGCGAGTATACAATTCCCCAGAAGAAATATCTAGTAGTGCGCACTGCAGACTTTTCACTTATAGCTGGACAACTATACAAAATGGGACCTAATGAGATATTGAGAAGGTGTGTTATGGAGGCAGAGCGACCATTGATCCTCACAGAATCTCATGAAGGTGTCGTAGGAAGACACTACGTAGGGAAATCCATTGCGCATAAGGTTCTTAGAGCTGGACTTTGGTGGCCTACCTTACACAGAGGTGCTAAAGACTATTACAGATCCTGTGATATGCCAAAGAATTGGGAAACCATCCCGAAGAGATGAAATGTCATTAACACCACAGCTAACCCTACAAGCATTTGAGAAATGGGCCATTGACTTCGTGGGACCTATAAACCCACCAAGGAAGCGCATAAGAGCAAGGTAGATCATTACTGTGACAGAATACTTGACCAAATGGGTTGAAGCAAGAGCAGTTAAGGATTGTAGTGCAACTACAGCTACGCACTTTATATTTGATGACATCATAACCAAGTTTGGATGCCCAAGTTCCTTATGAGTGATCAAGGCACACATTTCATAAATAAAACCATTAAAGCCTTGACCAAAGAATTTACAATTCATCATCAGAAGAGCACACCTTACCATCCACAAGAAAATGGGACAATTTAAGCATTCAACAAAATATTGGAGACACCACTAACGAAGATTTGCAGTGCTAATAGAGAAGACTGAGATTTAAGAGTACCAGCAATATTATGGGCCTATAGAACCACTTGCAAGAAGATAGCAATGCAAGCCCCCTTTAAATTGGTGTATGGCCTTGAAGCCATTGTCCCCATGGAATACTTGGTACCAAGCTTAAGAATTGTTTCCTTTACAGATATGGACGCCACTGGCACTATTCGAGAGAGGCTTGCACAATTGGTTGAATTGGAGGAAGACAAATTTGTTGTAGGATTTCATCAGTAGGTACAGAAAGAAAGAGAGAAGGCCTACCATGACAGACACATTAAGAATAAGGCATTTAAACAAGGCGATCTAGTAATGGTATATGACAGTAGGTTCATCAAACATATTGGGAAGTTCAGAATGCATTGGCTTGGGCCATATGAGGTTCCCTATGTTACAGAAGGAGGAGATGCCCGGTGGAAGACTTTGAATGGAGAATGGAAGGAAGGTTTGGTGAACGGGAGAAAACTGAAGTTGTATTATGACAACCAACTGCCTCGCAACTCTCGGTAAAAGCATGCGGCTAAGGGTCTAGGTACTAGGTGCAGTTGAAACTAGGTACCAGACATAGAAAAGACAGTCTGCACAAGGAAGGAGAGAAGGCATAGAGAAGAAAGAAAAGGCTACACTGCACGGTTTGAAGTCGAAGTAAAACAGAAAGATCAAATCTAGAATGCCTCGGGATGAGTCACAGGTGAGTGTTGGGGGCCTATTGTCCCTTGGTGATGGAATTAAGTGAAGATCAAGGAAGAAAAGGAAAAACACGAACTGCGTGGAAGACACAATGACTATTACTAGGTCAAAGTGAGCAAAAGAGCATAAAATATGGAGCAAATTAAAAGGAAGCAAGTCGTTGGACGAGGAGATCGAGAATGATAGATTAGCAAGAAATACAGATCATGGACAACTCAGCAAGAGGAAAAATCCACCGTTGGATGCTTTGGAACACTGCATGAGAAGGAAGGAAAGACAGGTTGGAAAAGCCCTGAAAAAATGGGTCAAGTTGACCTAGGGTTTTAGACACCTAGGGTTTTGGTATCAATGGTTTTGACACCTAGGTTTCAGACTAAGGCTATCAGTGAGTGATTGTAATGTAGAATTTAGAACCTAGATGAGGGAAGAGGGTTTGTTCTAGTTTTTTTATTGGTATGAGAGATTATTGTGTGAGAGAGAGAAGTGTTAAGTGCAAGATCCTTCTGGTATTGTAAGATCTTCAGCTGGGTGTGAAGATCAGTCCTGCAGCTGGGTGCACAGGAAGGGGAGAGATAGAGAGAAGGAGGAAGAAGATTTGCTAGCTGAGAGTGAAGCCAAGAACTGTATGATTCATCTTAATACATTATAAAGCATAGTTTTGTGGATGTAGCCCTAGAGAGAGGGTGAACCACGTATATTTTGTGTTGTGTGTGATTGATGTTCTGTTCTTTGTCATTTTGTATATCATTATTACATTACTATGTTAGATCGGATAGATAGTTCTGCGGAGTAGATCTCAATTGGTAGATGGTATATAACTGTTGTATTGATTTTGTATTGGATCCACTTGATATCCCCTTGGTTGTAGACATCTCTCTCATGCAACCCCCCCATAGCTACTTCAAGTGAGACTTCATCTACTTCGCAGGTGTTGCCGAAAGGGCCAGTAGTTAGGGCTTGTTGGTGTGCTCTTGGAGCTGAACCGTGGGTCTGCCCCTGTGCCAACAACCACTCAATATAGGCACCCAAAGAAGTTCAACGATAAGAAAGAAAAGGCAATAAAGGAGTTGTTGGAGATGGGACATATCAGGCCTAGTTCCAACCCATTCACTTCATTAGTGGTTTTGGTTAAGAAAAATGGCAGTACTATGAGGATTTGCATTGATTATCAGGCCTTGAATAAGAAGACCATTTTAAAAAAGTACCCCATTTACGGGATCAACGAGTTTTTGGATGAGTTGCAGGGGGAAATATATTTTTTGAATATTGATCTTTGATTGGGCTATCATCATTTCAAGGTCAACAAGCAGGATGTACATGAAACTGCTTTCATGTGTCATTATGGGAACTATGATTTTTTGGTCATGCCATTTCAATTGATTAACACTCCTACCACTTTTTCAGCCATGCATGAACCACATCTTCAACAAGCAGTTGTAGAATTTCCTATTGGTGTTCTTTGATGACTTCCTTATTTACGGAAGGACGTGGGAGGACCACTTGAGGAATTTGGAAGAGATATTGGGCATTATGGGGGATCATTCATTGTATGCCAAGGAGTCAAAGTGTGAGTTCGATATGATAGAGATTATTTACTTGATCCATGTGATCAATGTGTAGGGTGTACAAGTACATCAAGAGAAGATCTAGTTCATGTTGGATTGGCCCATGCCTAGGTCCCTTACAAAGTTGTGAAGATTCTTTGGATGATGTGGCCACTACAAGTGGTTTTTAAGGGATTTTCATAGTTGGGTGCACCATTGACATATATTACAAATAAAGGGGAATTCAGGTGGACAAAGGAGTCACAAAAGGCACTTTAAAGGCTCAAGGAGGTTATGAGAACTTGTTTGGTATTGGCACTTCCTTATTTCACTTAACCGTTTCTACTTGAGTGTGATTCTTCGGGTGAAGGTATTAGGGTTTTCTCGATGCAGAAAAAACATCCGATAGAATTCAAGATTTGGAAGCTCAGATAAATAGACAGGCTCTTCTCCATATATGATAAGGAGATGCTCTCCATTAAGCATGCTTTGGCAAAGTTTAGGTAGTATTTGATTGGTGGTCGATTTGTGGTTAGGACTGACCACAAAAGTTTGAGGTATTTCCTAGAGTAGAAAGATTTGAATGAGAGGGAAAAAATGGGTCATAAAGATACAGGAATATAACTTCAACATTGAGTTTGTTAAGGGTAAGAAGAATATTGTTGTTGATTTCCTTTCCAGGAAATCGACAGTGTGTTCTCTCATGGATATTTCAACTTATTGGAAATCACACCTTTTGCTAGAATATTCCAAGAATGAATTTGCTTGTGAGTTGATGGATGGTATCATATAGGATGAAATGTATAGAGTGGTGGATGATATCATTTTCTACAAGGATATAATATATCTAGTTCTTGAGTCCACACTCAAGGAGAAAATTTTGAGGGCTTCTCATGACACACCATTGGTTGGGCACCCAAGTTACTTAAAAAACTACAGGTAGATACGAGTTAGGTTCGCATGGAAGGGACTCAAGAATGATGTGTTGTGGCATGTGAGGGAGTGTATAACTTGTCAATAGAACAAGTTTGAGTATTCTCATCTAACATGATTATTGCAGCTTCTACCCATTCTAGAGAATAAATGGAAGAGTGTATCGATAGACTTTATCACAGGTCTACCAAAGGTGCATGGAATGGATTGTATATATGTAGTGGTTGCTTAATTGACCAATTTTTCACACTTCTTTTATATTTCATCATAATTAAAGGTATCACATGTGGTATAATTGTTTTTTTGGGAGGTGTTTAGACTTCATGGACTACCTAGGTACATTGTCAGTGACAGGGACAACATGTTTCTCAACTCTTTTTGGTAGGAGTTGTTTAGATTGGTCGACACAGAGTTGACCCCTAGCACCCATTATCACCCTTAGACAGATGGTCAAATAGGGATTGTGAACAAATGGATTGAGGGGTATCTGCGTAACTATGTGTCAGGACAACAAAGAACATGGATTAAGTTGTTGCATCTAGGGGAGCATTGTTATAACACTAGTTACCACATGTCCATTGGTATGACCCCATTCCAAGAATTGTATGGATATAATGCTCCTTCATTTGTGGATTTGGAATTTGGGGATAGCAAGGCTCCCAAATCCAAGGATTGGATACAGGAGAACTAGGACATCCTTAAGGTCCTTAAGAAAAACTTGCATACAACCCATAATCAATAGAAGTTATTTGCAAACATGCACAGGGATTAGCATAGGTTTGAGGTGGGAGACTTGGTATTTCTAAGGTTGCATCCTTACAGATAGTCTTTGTTGAGGAAAAGTGGTGCAAAAAAGTTAAATCCCTATTTTAATGGTCCATACAAGGTAATACAGAGAATTGGGGAAGTATCTTATGAGCTTGAGCTACCAAAGGGGAGAAAGATTCACATTGTCTTTCATGTGTCATGCCTCAAAAAGGCAGCAGGTCAGTATGTAATCACTTTGGCAGAGTTACCCCCACTGGATGAAGAGGGACAATTTGTATTTATTCCCAAGGATATCTTGGATCTCAAGGAGAGGGGATTGAGGAGTAGGGTCATCATAAACTTCCTTATCATGTGGAGGTAATTTCCAGTAGAGGATGCCAAGTGGGAGGGAGACCAAATTTTGTATCATCTTAGTTTGTAGTTACTTGAGAGAAAGTAATCTCAAGAAGGGAGGAATGTAATGTCTCTTTCCAGGTGATTGTTCTAGGGGGGTGACTTAGTAGTCTATTTTATTTCCATAGGATATAGTCGATTAAAAATGGAATTAATAGATTAATCATTTAATGGCTTTTGGAGGGAAAATAAACATTATAAAATGACATTGAGTAATTAAAAAGTGACTTAGAGAATAATATGAATAAAACCTTATAAATTCAATTAANTAGGATATAGTCGATTAAAAATGGAATTAATAGATTAATCATTTAATGGCTTTTGGAGGGAAAATAAACATTATAAAATGACATTGAGTAATTAAAAAGTGACTTAGAGAATAATATGAATAAAACCTTATAAATTCAATTAATTTAAATGAGTAGAGGAAGGAAAAGGGGGAATAAAAGAGAGAAGAGAGCTCATTTCTCTCATTATCATTGATCATTTTACAAAATCAATTTGGAGAAGAGATATTGTGGCTTTCTGGGGTTTTGGAGAAAAACTCTTGTTGAGAATTGGTTTCGGTGGTGAAGGATTCCACTAAGGCTTATTGGTAGGAGGAATCACTCAGATTTAACACAAGATTTCATTGTTGGAAGAAGGGTTTAGTTTTGGAAGTAGTTTGTGTGGTTTTAGGAGGCAAATTTCATTGTGATTAGGGCACATTCACTTGTGGAGACTGTATTTATCTAGAACTAGTCGATATCTCTTTGTGTGGAGGCATAATCTCGAGTTCCTGACCCCCTATTTCCCATACACAAATATTTGTAACCACTTCAACCACTTGTAGAGGGTATAAAATGAGCCTAAGGCTATAGGAGAAGAAAATAATCATACTTGAAGAAACATGATGCTGGCATTTTCTTTCCCTGATTGCAAGCCCTTATTCCTATTCTACCGATTCATTTCCTCATACTTGGAATCCCTTGTTTCCAACCTTCCTTTCTCTATATATCTGGTTAAGAAGAATACCATTTGTCTTATTTGGACTTGCATGGGCACTAGAGTAGGAGGTGCTATCTATAGTCAGTGGCCTGGGTGGATGGACTTGAATTCTAGTTCTAGAGTAGTGCCATAGTAGGTGCAAGTGGTAGCTACCTTTTTCTTCTTGTTTAATAATAAAGAGACCTCTTTCTCATCAGTTACTTGTGTTTTAATGCAAGATGATTATGTTTAAACATCTAAATTCTTAGAACACTAATTGATGTAATTTTTTTACTTTCGATCATTTTTATGAGAGTTAGTTATTATATAACTACCCCACTTTGTAGTTCTCTACTTATTCTTTTGTGGATGATCAAAGGGACGGTTTGGAAGGAGTGCAAAACATTTTCAAATAGGGATCATCATCAAACGTAGGGATCATGGTATACTTTTTCTTCCTTACTACTAGTATTTAGTTAATCAAGTTAGTTACAAGATCTTTTAATAACAATTTTGGGATAGGGTTCATTCTTTAATTGTCCTCACTTTGTTGTGGCTTTAACCCATAACCATATGGGAATTTTCCCATAATAGAATTGGCGACTATACTGGGGATTGTCTCCTTTCTGGGCTAGTTATAGGTGCTTGTAGTTGTTTTTCCTGTTGGTTTGGATTTTTTGTCATTATTGAGTAGTTTAGTGCTTAAGAGTCTTTCTTGTGCCTTTGCAAGCTTTCTGGCCCTCTCTTTCTAGTCTTTATGGAATATTTGAGGTTTCATACCGGACTTTTGTGTTGACAAGTGCATACATATGTGTTGTAGCCTTGAGATAGGTGCATAAATATGTGTCATGTTGTGTGCACAGTCGCATACATATCCTCCGAGAGAGTTTTTCAACTTTCCACATCATTCTAGAATTTTTGTTTGGTTTTCTGGGGTCTTTTAAGGTCCTCTGAGTCTCTATAGCGTTCTGTCAGTTTCAGAAATAAGTTAAGTTATTTAATATTACCAAAAACCATTTTCTTGGTGATTTTATGGTTTTAGGCCCGTTTTGGATTTTCCAGCTCTTTATTTTCTCTTGAGTTTTGGATTTCTTTCTGTCTCAACTTTGCCAATTAGTGTTTTCAGAAGATTATCTTTTAGTTTCACGCTTTAGACCTAGGGTTTTCCAATTTTATTCTTGGGTTATTAGGGTGTATATGCTCTATCCTTTGATGACATAAGCATACATACACTTCCTATCTAAGAGTAAAGTGCATACAAATGAACCTTGAAGAAGGCTTAAGCGTGTACAACTGGTTAACTATTTTTTTGGAATTATGGGTCATATGCATGCCCTATAGAAGGCTAGGGTACATACATATGCTCTCTATATAAGGAAAAGGGGCATGTGAAAACTTATATACTCTCCTTACAATGATAAGAGGGGCATATTCCTTCAAAGAAGTGATTTTTCTGCTTGTTGTTTCATCCTTTTCAAGCCCCATTATAGCTTTTTTGGGGTCCTTTTAGGGGAGTTTTTTCCTAACACTTCTTGTTGGCTTAGAAGGTTGTTAAAGTCTTAAATTTGAGAAGAAAACAAATATTTTTGTTGCTTCATTTGGTTCTTTAAGTTTTTTCTTGGATTACATAGCTATAAGACAAGTCTTGTTCTCAGGGTCTCGGTTTTTTATTGTTGTTGTGATCCTATCTGAAACCTGAGTTTGTATCTGATACAAGTAATTTTATTTTGTGCTTTCTTTTGTTTTTTTTAAATATAAAAACACAAAACCAAAAAATTTATTTCTTTTAGTGTCTTTTTTTAGTTTTTCTTTAGTAGAAAGAAGAAGAAAATGAGAAAACCTAGTTTGTTGTTAGTTAGGTCTCTTTCTTTCTGTTGCATTGTTTTGCATTCATATTTGAAAAAGAAAAAATGTTAGTACATGATTTTGTTTTATTCTCATAATGAAAAGAATTTCAAAGGAAAAAGAACAAAGAACACTCTTTTTTTTTCTTTTCTCAAAACATTGCATCGTGTATTTTGCATCAAGAAGAAAAAATTACATTTCAAGTTTTGAAAGATAGTTAAAGCATTTTTCTTTCTTGAAGCTATTTTTCATTGTAGAATTACTGTAAAATTTACTTTTCCAGTGTTATTGTAAGTTTCATTTTGCAATATTTTCAAAGAACATCAATTTCACTTCCATACCCTTTGAGTAAAGAACAACTGCTAAAAATGAATGCTAAATTTAAAATGTATTAGACTTTTGTTTCTAGGGTTCACAAATTAGTCCAGGTTAGGTCCTTCGAATACATTGGAGAGGTGAATATCCAATGCCAGTGAATGAAACATAGGAGTCTTACTTAGGGAGTGTCAAAATCCAATTTCCATATAGGTATAGCTAGGAGCCTCCTCTAACACAAGAGTTAGATGCGAGGTCGCATGAGGAAGAGTTGGGGATATTACCACTCCAAGACTTGACCAATCATAGAATATTGATCATATACAGGGGTTTCTTAAGTACCAATTGGCCTTATGCGGTGTTGGTACTTCTAAAGCTTTGGGCTTAGCTACCCTTCCCATACATTTGGTCCCAACTTTCGACTATACCCCCCAGAATTTGATTGTGAGTTCGTAACTATAGTATCCTTTCCTAGGTATGTCAGATGTGATTGTGGGGGGATTCCTGTGGTAGTTGAGGTAGAAGTCGCATCACACTTTTATTACCCCTGTAGCATTCCCTACAAAATTAGGGTTACTTGCATTAGGTAGGGATATTACATGGAGGTCAAGGTATCTTATTCTCACTCTTTGGTTCATCAGTCTAGAGGCTTGATCAACCCATTACATCTTATGGAAGGTCCCTTTCCACTTTCTCATTGTTTTGGACTCGAGACCTTATTCACCTAGGATGAAGTTTTGAAGAAGTTGTTTGTTTGTGATGTTTCTCTTAGGAATTTTTAGTGGAGTGTTGTTTTGTGTATTTTTCCTTAGGTTGTGTCTATACCACCGCTTTTGGATCATTGATTTAAGGTGGTTGACCAATCTCTCCACTTGTCATGAAGGACCCCTAGTCTTTTTGTTGAAGGCATTGAGCCGCCTCCTAAAAGGTGTGGGTTTTTATACCACTGGTTTGCCAAAGTCAGTGTGTGAGGATTTTTCAGATGTGAACAATCCCACAAGGGATGTGTTGGATTACTAAGAGGGAGGGTGAATCAGTAATAGAGAAATATAATCCTTTTTAACCATATAATCCAAGTGTTATATAAATGAAGCATTATCATCCAATAACTGCAGAGTAAAGAAGCAATGAAAAAATGAACAATCATACACATACACAGTACACCAGTGTTTTATGTGGAAACCCAAATCGGGAGAAAACCACGAAATTCTTTTTCTTATATGTATTGAAGAATTACATTCATTGGAAGCACCAACTTCCTTTGTTTTCCATCTGCAACTGGAAGGAGGCTCCAACCCCCTAGTTTCTTAGGCTACACCCTGAAGGAAGCTCCAACTCCCCAATTCTCTGGCTACAACCAGAAGGAGGCTACAACCCCCTATGTTCTCTGGCTACAACTGGAAGGTGGCTACAACCACCTGTCCTTGCTCCGTCTGACCACCTGAAGTAGAAGTAGAATGATGGAAACACTGTCACACTATCACTGTGATATATACCACTGTAAATGTGTACCAATAAATTTGAACCATGCATCAACCTGTACCTCAACCTATAATCAACCTGTACCATAAACAAGTGCATCAACCATGCACCAACCTGTACCAAACAACCTATAATCAACCTGTACCATAAACA
>SNQJ01S0052352.1:0-19785 GCA_010110895.2 Picea sitchensis | reverse complement strand
GGGCTTCTAGATGACATATGAGGGTCCTCCAACTTCGTAAGGCCATAACTCTCAAACCGTGAGGCGTTATGTGACATTCCACATACCACCAGAAATGGAATGAAATGTACTATACATATAGAATATTATTACCTTCAAATATAGAAAAAATCATACCATTATCCATAAAACAAACTTGGGTCCAATACCCAAACCTAGGTTCTCCAACTTCACATGGTCATAACTCTCTAACCATGAGGAGTTATGTGACGTTCTACATACCACCAGAAATGGCATGACAAGCACTATCCATATAGGATAGTTTCCTTGAAAAATTCATTGTCCTTCATCTCATTATTTCACAATTAAGAATGGGTTCTCTTACTCCGCAAAGCGTCTTCCCGTGAGGGCTTTCACCATAAGGGGACCACTTTGGAGTTCATCCATATTTACTTCTTATCAACCATGAAAGAACAATAATGAGTCATATTTACATCAAAAAATCTTGGGTCCATTACCCAAACCTTTGTTCTTCAGGGATTTCTTCAAGGGTTGAAATCAATGACAACCAACCTTAATCATGGACCCCTAGTCTTTTTGTTGAAGGCATTGAGCCACCTCCTAAAAGGCGTGGGTTTTTATACCATTGGTTTACCAAATTCAGTGTGTGAGGATTTTTGAGACATGAAAAATCCCACAAGGGATGAACCTATGCATAAGAACATTATGGCCAAAGTTATTGGGGATACCAACCAAGGGACCCCTTCCCAGGGGCTTTCTTTTGCTTTTCCTTTCTTTGGAAATGTTGGTGCCCCCTTGATGACCACTTTGAATATTCATGGGTTGAATGTTGGACTATCGGTTTGGTTGTGGACCACTCCAAACATATCATATTCTCTTGATGCTTCTCATATAAGCACCTTATGTCATGGGAATATAATTGATGTTGAACCCTCACCTTCTTCATCCGTGAATTCTACTCCTTCTCCTTCTCCCTCTTCTAGTGAAATTCTAGCTACTATTAATAAAAATTCTAAAAGGAATATGAAGAGAAAGAATAAAAGGAAGAAGGAATCAACCATTGTTAGGCATGTTGGAGATTTGTCACCAGTATTTTCTTGTCATGTTGGGGGAAAGAAACCAACCTCTGTGAGTCATGTTGGGAGAGTGAGTTATGTCACTACTAGTCATACTGGACATATGTCACCAACCTATGAAATTCATGTTGGAGACAAAAAAATAGCCTATGCAAGTCATGCCGGGAGAGAGAAACTGACCTCTTCTAGTCATGTTTGGGGCACGAGTCGAGTCATTTCCAGTCATATTGAACATGTGTCAACAACCTCTACGAGTCATGTTGAAGGCATGCTACCAACCTCTGCTAGTCATGTTGGGAGTGCAAGTACATTTTTTGCGATTCATATTGGCATCAAGTCACCAACCTTTGTGAGCCATGTTGGAGACCAACACCTAGCCTCTATGAGTCATGATGGGGGAAACCCACCGGCCTCTGTAAGTCATGTTGGGAGAGGGAAACCAACCTTTTATATTCATGTTGCGGGAAGCTCACCAACCACTTCAAGTCATGTTAGGGGAATCCCACCAGCCAATGCAAGTCATGCTGGGGGAATCCCACCAGCTAGTGTAAGTCATGTTGGGGGAATTGATACTATTGAGAAACCTAGACTCATAGGACATAATCCCAAGTTCCCTTGTAATATTTTCAAGGTAGATCACCTTACTCATCTTTGCCCTAGTATTCCAGAGGTACTAAGACTATGGTCCTTATTTGAAGGCCCTTTTGATCCTGTGCCATATTTGGTTTCCCAACATCATGTTCAACCATTGGTTGATGAAGTGGTCATTCCAATTCAATCTTCGGTTGATCCCACTCTTCTTTTGAAGGGTGACATGTCTCTTGACCATGTTGTCTCACAGCCTATTCAACCAGTGGTTGAGAAAGTGATCGTGCCAATGCAATATTTGGATGATCCCACTCTTACTTTATGGAGTGATGCATATATTGACTATGTCTTTATCATTTCTAGTTCAGTACCTTCTGAATAAGGGGCCATTTCACTCTCTTCAAGTGTGCTACCTCCAAGTCCTAGGACGGTTTCTTTTGATTAGAATGATCTTGTTGAGTCTCGCCTTCTTTCTTCCACACCCTTCCAAATAATGGTTAAAGTTAATTCAAAAGAAATTTACTGATGTATTGTAGATTAAGGATCCTCCATGAGTATTTTATCCTCCTCGACTTGGAAATATTTGGGTTCTCCCAAGCTTGTGTCAGTTACTAGTGAGTTGTTGGCTTTCAACAGAAGACCTAGTGAATATCTGGAGATTTTTCTTCAGTTTCCTATCATGTTAGGTGGGAAGATTGTCCTAGTCAATCTATTAGTGCTACAAGGCCCTTTAGATTTCATTATGCTTCTTGGGTGTGATTATGTTTATGCTATGAATAATGTAGTGTCTTCGTTATTTTGTGTGATGCATTTTCCTCACAATGAAATATGAAACGTCTCATCCTTGGTGTTCAATTTATTCTTAGAAGGAATATTTACAATCATGTTTTCCTTCTTGAGATAAGGTATTGAAAATTGATTATGTGTTGTATCCAATGGGGGCATCAGAAGAATTTCTTCCCCCTATTGGCCCAGGAAATATTGAGTTTTTTCTTGAGTCTGATTGTACTGCTTGTGAGACCTTAAGACTTGGTATTTTTCCATCGTCAAGTCTTGATTTTTTGGATGTTGAATTGCCTTCAGGTGAGGCTATCCTTGAAGCTATGATTATGGATTTTCGACCTCTTCCTGAAATGGAAAATTTAAAATTTGGTTACCAAAGAAACGATTGGCTTGAGATTAGAAATGGGATTTACTTGAAGAAGTATTATGCATAAGCAACAAGGTTGTGTGATGCTTTGTATCATATTGTAAATTTAGGATTTTCAAGTTTTGTGTTCCATAACACATGTTATTATCATAGGTTTATATATTGGATTTATTAAATTCTGGGTGAGTGTTTTTGGTCATATATATAAGACTTTGGAGATGTTTTCCTTGGTTCCTTTTTATCGTGTCAATTCACTCTGACATGTATTAATCTCAAAAATGGAATATAATTTATATTTTCCCCTCCATGTATTTTTGCATTGTTCATTTTTTGGTTCATTTTTCCTTCAGATCGACCCCACTAAGCTATGACACATAAACTTCTTTGATGTTTAGAAGTGCTTCAATTCAAGTGTTAGAGCCTATTGTTCATGTGTGCGCTAGTTATAACCCCGTCCGTGGTTTGACACCCATGTTGAAGTAATTTCATAAGCTTGGGAGCCCTTTTTAGTCCTTCCATGACTTTTCATTGAAGCCTCATATCTTCCTCTCAATAATTTTTTGGATAATACCTGTGGGGCTCCCTCATTTTTATGTTAAGTTGTAACTACATTGCATATTTCCCGCTTGGGCTTTTAGGCCTATTGTTAGCTTTATATTGTTGTTTCTTAGCCTCTTATTTATGAATTCCCATCTATTGCTAGCCTTACAATATTTTCCTTTGTGACTTGACACTTTTTCCCTAGAGGAAGCATTCCCCCAAGTGTCCATATCCTTCATGTATTTCCTTGCATTGAGCATAGGTATGTTTCTTGCACTTGAAACTAGTTTTCTTGTCTAGAACACTCATTTCTTCCACTGTATTATAACATTCTTTTACTCTTTTTTCATAATTTTATAATATGAAAAAGAAAAAAAAATAAAATATAAAAAAATATGATGGGAAAGCATTTTCTCATTAGTATTTTGGCAGCAGTCGAGTCACAATTGAACAAAACATAAATTTTTGAGTCTATGTCTCAACAGTCTAGGTTTAGTATGGATTTAGGAAATTGAACAAGTTACATAGAGTTTTTACTCCTCCAACTGGTTATTCTTCCAATCACTATGGAGAGTGTGTCGATGCCTCTTGTGTCACAAACTTATGACATTGTTCATATTTAAGTCCATGCTTCCTAAGTCACTTTATTGTGTTGTAATTTTGTTCAAGGGAAGTTTTAGCCTATGTCAACCACTCCTCAAAATTCTTGACTTTGCATGTCAACCTTCATGTTTTCAAGTACTTCTTAGAATGAATAAGAATATTTGAGCTATTCTCGTGCTAGTATGGAAGTTCCACATTGATTTCCCATCTATAGGTCAAATCTTATCAACTACAACACATTTCTCTAAGAGTTTGACCTGGAGTCATATCTTGGCCCTATTTACATCATTGATAGTTGACCTTGTGCTCATTATATGACATTCCATCATTGGTTGTTGACTAAGTGGTTTCCCTTGTGTTCAACAACAAGAAAATTATTTACACATTGGGATTCATGAAGTACCTTGGATTCCATTTGATCCCATCGGTGGTTTCCTTTCCTCTATCAGTAGTTTTCATTATTTGCTACTATTCGAAGGGTCACTTTCGTGCGCTATTTCATCTGGTGAATGCAAGAGATGTACTTGGTGGTGGGTCCTTTAAATTTTTTGTATGAGTTCTTCCCACTCTTTGGCCTTATGTTGTTCCTTGTGTTGGATGATGGGGGATTTCTTAATTCCCTCTTCCACTGGATATCTTCCTATCAACTTTGACACATATTTCTATGGGATACAGATCTAGAGTATTTATTAGTACCTTGGGGCTTACAATCATTAGTGGTAGGTTCCCTCGCTATTGGCAGTGGGAATACATCAATGTCTCTTGATTGATAGATTCTACAAGTGTTCAACGTCATCTCCTTTATTCACACTTGCTAGAATGTACTAGGTACCTTTATGCCCATTATCTTTATTGATGGGCTATCTCATGTTTTTTAACTATATACATCAATGATCGATAATCAAATGGTGTCTCACTGTGTTCAAATTTATCACATCTACTTGCATATTGTAGACTCATACCATTAATGGTTTATTTCAATACATCAAGTCTGTAGTATCATCACCTCTTTTATGTTTTTTTCTGAGTAGTATTAGATAGTACCACTTCCACTCTATGACATTGGTACTTGTGGGGAATCATTTTTTTCATCTCTTGTTTCTAGATATTCTCCTTTAATTTTGAGACATAGATCCATTGTGTATCTTTTATGTGGATATGATCTCTTCTGACATGGATCCATTGTGTATAGTTTAAGTGGATATGATATATTTTGACATGGATCCATTGTGTATTAATTTTTGTGGCCATGATCACTGCTTCTATATATTTATACCACTTTGAGAGGGTATAAAATGAGCCTAAGGCTATATGAAAAGAAAATAATCATACTTGAAGAAAAATAATGCTGGCATTTTCTTACCCCATCTGCAAGCCCTTATTCTTGTACTTTTGATCCATTTCCTCATACCTGGAAACCATTTTTTCGAACCTTCCTTGCTCTATATATCTGGTCAAGAAGAATCTCATTTGTCTTCTTTAGACTTGCATGAGCACTTGAGTCAGAAGTGTTATCTATAGTCAGTGGCCTAGGTGGAGGGACTTGAAGTCCAATTCCGAAGCAATATCACAATAGGTGCAGGCAGCAACTACCTTTATATTTTTCTTTAATAATAAAGAGACCCCTTTCCCATCAATTACATGTGTCTTAATGCATGATGATTATGTTTAAACATATAAATTCTTAGGACACCAATTGATTCAATTGTTTTACTTTCGATCATTTTTATGAGATTTAGTTATTATATAACTACCCCACTTTGTAGTTCTCTACTTTATTTTTTTTGAGGTGATCAAAGGGAAAATTTGGAAGGTGCATGAAAGGTTTTCAACTATGGTATCATCATCAAATGTAGGGATCATGGTATTCTTTTTCTTCCTTATTTATAGTAGTTAGTTAATCAAGTTAGTTACAAGATATTTGGATAGAAATTTTGGGATAGGGTTCATTCTTTAAATATCCTCGCTCTATTATGGGTTTAAACCATAGCCATAGGGGAATTTTCCCATAACAATAGTGACCCTAAAATCTTAACCCATGTGAACTGAAACCTTAAAAATAAATTTGCAATCACAAAATTTGGTTATTTACATTATTTCCTTCACCTCCAAGTTTTGCAAACTAAGGAAGGTATTTCCCTTTCCCAATCTAAGTATGTTTGTGACCTTCTTCACCACTTTCACATGGAATATTCTAAACCAACCCCTTCTCCCTTCCATTTTGGAGTCAAAATTGGTGCCACCTATACTACTCTTGAAGTTGATGCCACTGTGTACCATTAGTTAGTTGGTAGCCTATTATAATTGACTCATACCCATCTCGATATTTCCTTTTTTTTATCTTGTTTCCTGGTATATGAAAACACCCCATGAAAGCCATTGGAAAACAACAAAAAGGAAACTTTGGTATGTCCTGGGTACAATTCAATTTGGGATACATTACAGTTCAAGAGGGACTCCTTTGTTGGTTGGTTTCACTAATTTGGATTGGGACAATGACCTTGATGATTGAAAGTCTACTACAAGTTATGTTTTCATCCTTAATTTTGGACCTGTCACTTTGGATTGTAAGAAACAACATTCTCTTGCTCTTTATTCCATAGAAGTATAGTACCAATCAATGGTTAATGCAAGTGAATAATCCTTGTGGATTCAATAGACCCTTTCAGATTTTGGATTCTAGTGGCAGCGTTCAACCACCCTCTATTGCAATAACAAGAATGTCATCAAATTCACCAAAGATCCAGTTAAACATTAGCGCATGAAACACATCGACCTACACATGCACTTAATCAAAAAGCTCATTCATGATGAAGTTATTGAAGTGATATTTTAACCTACAGAAGATCAAGTTGTACACATTTTCACAAAGTCTCTTACAAAAGTAAAGTTTTCCAAACTTTGATCTATGTTAGGAGTTCATGAATGTGTAATTAAGGGGGGATAGGCTCTAATACCTCCTACCTTCTCCTATTGTGTCCCTCTGTAAATCCTTCAATATTGTCCCAAGTTGTTAAGGGGGGATGTTAGGATATTTAGACACTTAGGAGTTAATTAAGATCAACTTGGTCTAATGTGTCTTTAGGTAAAAGTGTGTTTCTTTAGTATGCATTTTTAGTTATGTAATCTGATGGTCATGATATGTTCTAGACATAGAGTGATCCAATGACTCATATTATCCTTGATCTTAGCAACTACATTGATTTATGGATTAACAACCGATTGGTCCATGCTCTCTATTTAAAGAGCTAGGAGGTTCATTTGCTAATGATCGATTGTGAGAAAATCTATTGTAAAATATTTTTCTTTCGCATTAATATATTTTCTTAAGTGGACATGTTGGTTGGTGTCGTGGGCTATTTCCCTCTTCGAGGATTTTAACCATGTAATAACATCGGTGTTTTGATATTTGATTTGGTTGTGTGAGTGGCTACTGGAGGTGTTCGTCCTATGTAAGAATACCTATTTTGTTGAGCATAGAAGTTGGCCCACGTGGTGATGGATGCACAATGAAGATGTTGAGTAAAAACAAATTTACCTTCCTTCTCTAACTTTGCCTATAAGCCCACATTTGCAAATAAGTTAATGATGAAGTGTCCTACTTTTATAAAACAAGTGAGAATCACTTTTACAATGAATTTATTTTATAAATTGAAGTTGCAAGATAAAAGAAACTTAAAAACAAAATATTAGAGTTACTTTATAGTGATTCACTTTTATAATTTAAATGAAGTTGACTTACAATTAAGTTGTGAGATAACTCAAGATTGCATGGACTTTTTCAAAAAGTAACTTAGAAAAAAGGACTTGAACTCAAAACCTCTTATAAATAAAGTAACTTTCAACAAAGTGAGTTAATACTTAATATAAATCAAATTCGATGAAGGAGGAGGTTTTGTTTTGGTAAATATTTGCCTCAAAGTGCATGCTTACCCCAAAAAACCCTTGTTTTTACCTGCAAAAAAACTTCAACATGGCCACACAAAAAAACAAGCGAAGTTTTGAAGAAAAAAATATCAAATGTCAATAATAATGGGCTTAGATCTCGGTTAGCTTCCCTGGGAAATGCAAGTTTTCTCTTTGTTTTTTATTTGTTGAGATTGCATAAAGTAGATCATACATAGAAAAGAAAAAATGTTTTTCTATGTTTCTAATGTATCAAGATTGCACGTCCCTGAGGTGTAGGATAGTCGGTGATGAAGCGTGTTGCTAAGGTACTCTATGATGTGAAGTCATCGGTTCGAAAACCACGGAGACAAAAAATCTAGTCGTGTTAAGGGTTGGTGTGGTTCGGGTCGGGTGTGATCCCCGAGTGATTTTGATGGCTTAGATGCCCCTGAGTCATGGTTTCTCAATCCACATGCTAGTCTCGCAGGTCACGGACAAACTAGTAAATATTTAAATTTTTTTTATCAAGATTGCACAGAGTGAATGACAAAGAAACATACACACGCTAGAAAGAGTAGCAAACGAAGAATGAAAATAGTAAAAATATTAACTCATAAAATTTTTTAAAAGGGCATAATCAAACATTATACCTCCAAATCTAACAAAAATGGTCATATCTTGGGAAAATGGAAATCTTTTTGAGTGAAACAAAAATAAATTCCAACTGAAAGCACAACTCTAGATGCAATTAAATAGTCCACTTAGCCTAGAAATGTGTATAAATAGTAGAACCTAGAAATGGGAAAACATAGGTTCAATATCTTTATCAACAACGAGAGAGGGTCTTCCAATGGGCTCTGATACCATGCTTGAAAAAACAAGGTATTCCCACATAGGATGAACACCTTAAGAAACCACTCACACAACTAGATCAAAGATGATAACACAAGTTTTTTTACATGGCTATAACCCTTTGAGAGGGAAACAGTCCATGGCCCCGGCCAATGTGACCACTTGAGGAAATATATTAATACAAAAGAAAAAATTGAACATAAAAGAGTTTCTCACAATCAATCTTCAACAAATGACCCTTCAAGCTCTTTAAATAGAGATCATGGATAGATTTGGTGTTAAGCCTCAGATCAATAGTCATTAGTATTGAAGAGAATATGAGCTATCATATCACTCTATGTCTATAACATATCATGATCATTAGATTACATAACTCCAATTGAATACTAATACACACTAAAGAAACACACTTTTACGTAAATAAACATTAGAGCAATTTTATATTAACTAACTCCTAAGTGTATAAATGTTCTAACACAATTAAAAAAAAACATGTAAACCCTTTTGTGGTTGCCAATGGGATATTTTGACTCACCAATTAAGGAAAATGGATCATAATTGAATATAACAAGTTAAGTTTACATATTTGAACTACATGCATAATCTAGTATTAAGTTTTTTGTTTTCAATAATTTGAAGTTAATCTTGTCATTTATTGTCAAAAACATTCATGATTGGAGCTTTAGGAGTGTTATAAGAACAAACACAAGTTTTAAATTAAATCTTGAGATTATGTTTGAAACAATATAAGAACAAGCACAAGCTTTAAATTAAATCTTGAGATTATGTTTGAAACAATTTTTAAGATATGGGATTTAATCACAAAGTTGTATGAGTAATGGAGAAGAATTTGGGCCATTTTATAAGAATAAACCACAATTTTAGGAAAGGAATAAGAGCATGTCTAGATGAACGATATCACTAACATGGATATAAAGGGACTTTAATCCATTATGAATACAAATAGTTGAGTTTCAATGTGGTTACAAATGGTGGAAAACAAGCTATTTAGAATTGGCATCATGTGGTGGTATGTAACTATGGCGCTACTTTCTATAGAACTATGTGTCCACAAAATCTTTGGATGCAAGTTATGTATGTGCATGCTTGGTGAAAGTGATGCATTAAATTATTATTTTGTTGACCCAATGCGAAATGACCTTAACACCGTCTCAATGCTCCTTCTTGCGGTCACAACGCTTCTTGGTGTGTTCACAAGAACTTAAAACTTGCACCCTTAGATCATTTAAACTTGGAGTTGTGGAGTTGTGTTTGGCTTGAAACTTGCACCCTTAGATCATTTACCCCGCTTTGTCAAAAACAATCCCTACTAACTTGTGTCTTAAAAATATGCACAATCTTCTTATTAACCTATTTGAAATTAAACCTCTTGGTTTGTGTGGGGATCTAATCTTCATTTATAATGTAGAAAGTGGGATAAAAAATTTTATGCATGCATACTATTAAATACTATTTTAGTTGACAATGTGATCATGTTTGGTTGGTGCATCATACTTTGGACTAATGTCAATTGGAGGTTCATGGTACATTAAATATTGTTCCAACTCACTTAGTGAAATGATCAAAACAATTTTGCATTGAATACTAGATGCAAACCTAGGTATGGTATAATCTAACTCAAATGCATTATTATTGATATTTCTTGGTGATAGTGTAGGGATTATAGAAAAAGGGTCACAATTTCTTGGAGGTTCATGGTACATTAAATATTGTTCCAACTCACTTAGTGAAATGATCAAAACAATTTTGCATTGAATACTAGATGCAAACCTAGGTATGGTATAATCTAACTCAAATGCATTATTATTGATATTTCTTGGTGATAGTGTAGGGATTATAGAAAAAGGGTCACAATTTCTTATGTGTCCCTTTGAATTTGTATTTCTAAATTTGACGCCAAGAAAAATTCAACACTAATCGCACACATCCTTGAATATGTGTGCGATTAGTGTTGAATTTTTCTTTATTGGCTTCATTCATGCCATGTTCTATAGTAAGCAACACAACACACACTACATTAAGTTTTGCTACTAGATGGAAGTCAAGACATACATCAAAGGGATTGAATCATATAGAATTGTATTGAGCAATATTTTAAATGCATTGAAAGAATGCAAGATTTTCAACTCAAGTATGTAGATGCTTAGGATTGTACATGCATAATAGGTTTACAATCATTTGTTAACAACCTATTTCTAATTGTTGATTTGTGGATGAAAGCATATAGATGTGTTAATATTTTATATATCACACTATAAAAAGAATTTTAGAAAAAATTAATGAACTTATAATTTGTATTTAAATAAAGAAATATATAGGTTAAATTCACTCACACATGCAAAAGGAATAACTTTACAGTATATTTCCTAATGTTAGTGATCGCATAGTGCAAGCATAACCATCTTTAAGAACTTGCCAATAATTATGAACACACCAAATTTTATCTTGGAAGTAGGGAGGCCCTTAAGAAAGTTAACATAAAGAAAGTCCCAAGGTAATTATATAATGAAGTTAAAAAGTGGACAAAGCCAACTATTTTTCCATTGAAATTCTATTCCAAATTTTGTAGGAATGTTTTTCGGAAGTTACAGTTTTAGTTGATTGATAGTAACTTTGACTAAGGAAATTTTCTTGTAGGGTTTTAAACCATTTTAATAAGACCCAGGTCATCGATTTTTTTTTTTAAATGAGCTTACCAAGGTGGAACTCTGCCTCGCTAGAAAATAAAGACTTGTTGTAAAGGTTGAGTGTGTCCACTTTTTAATTAACTCCTTTACATAATTGGTAGAGTTGTGTATATATTGAAGGATTTATAATTATGCGTGAAATATGCACTACTCTATGTGTCATGTACCTAGGGAGGATAATATGGGCTACGTAGGGAGGTATCGAAAAGAGGATAATTAATTTCATGTGACCATAAAGCCCACTTAGTAGTTGGTGGGTAATAAATAGGCCCACTAGGTAGTTAGAGGGAATAATATAACAGTGAGGGGAAATTGGCATAGATGCCAATGAAGATTTATGAGAAAGTATATATACACACATGAGTATCATTGTATTGGACATGTTGAGTATTGCATTGTAGCAAGTATGGCATGTGAAGTGATTCCTTCCATAAGGAATATTTGATGGTGTTACCCTACCTCAAGGGTTCTCTATATTTTCATGTTGTTTATTATGTAGATACATATTATTATTATTTTATTCATTTATAATTTATATTTTATCTACCAAATTTCATTAAAGTGGTATACGAGATTTTTCTTAAGAAAGTGGAATAATTTTTTCTTTATACAACTTTTCAAAGGAAAAAAGAGGGTTGTGGCACTTAGATCCACTCCTCTTTATTTATGTGTAGAATATAAAGAAACTAGTTATAGAGTTGTGTTCCTCTAACAAAAACACCCAATTAAAAAAAATGTTCATAATAAAGTCCGAGAAGTGAATATATTGATAATTTAAAATCATTTATTATAGGGTTTTTTCTATTATGACCAACTTTATTTTGGGTACTACAGAGAAAATAACTTTTGACAAATTTCTCATTTTTAAACTAGACCAAATCCAAGTGAAAGAGAAATTTAATAGCTTTAGTTTGACCTACCTATAATATACTTATGAGTCATGTTGAGGAAATTACAATCATTTCAATTTGTCACCTAAAAAACCCTAGCCACATAATGGAGCTCCGTTTAAAAGTAAGCTATTTTCTTCAAAATCCTAGTTCTTTGTTCAACTTTTTCCAAGCAAGGTATATTTTACAGGAAAATATGATTATCTTAATATTGAAGAATGCATCAAAGAGACAATTTTTGTTTTCAAAAACATTGGTAAACTTGTCAAAGACAATGCTGCCATATGGTGGAAGTTACTTAACTATGATAAGATGATGGCACTTTTAGATGAAGCATATAAGCAAGTATTTTTAGAAAGGTGGTATCATGCCTAGAAAATAGATAAAGAGAGAACCAAGTGTTTATTTTCATGTGCAAATGTTCTATTACATGTTCATGGATGTCTTTAGTAGGAGAAGGTCATTATTTTTATAAACCCTAGTTGCAAGCATGATTTCATCAATATTGGATTGCTTAATAGATTTTAGGTCATAAGAAATCATATTTAGAGCATATATGTTGATGGTGAGAATGTTCAAATATTTAAATATTTGAGGATTACAATGGGTAAATATATTTTTCATCAATTTGTTCATGCTATAGATATGGATGGCATGGTTATTATTCTTGGGCATCCTTGGATGGAATCAATGGGTATAGTTTATATTAATGTGATTTTTTTTATTTATAAAACATTAGTAGAAGAAAAACAAGATCAAACAACGATATATTTCTCTTACTACACAAAAGGACCCAAGATAGGACATGAAGCAGAGATTGCAAGGAAACTAACTATAGTACCTACACACACACGAATGAAGAATTTGAGAATAAATCAGAAGAGGAGTCCATAGAAGCACCCAATGAAGAGACATAGGAAGGGCATAAAAGGAAAGAAGAAGATAAGGAGCTACATGACTCAAAGGAAGCACAATTTTTTTTTTTTATATATCACCACCCACACCACCTAAAGAAACAATCATTAAAGCAAGGTTGTGAGTATCAGTAGCCCTACTATGGACCTACATGGAACCATAACAAAACCCAATATATAGGTACATGGAGAAATAAATCAATTCATGCAAATATCATAATGGTACAGATGCAACATAATTCCAAAGAAGAAACCAAGTTAAGAGAATGGTAGATAGGCAACAGTTGGACCCCATGTCCACATCTCATTAGGATGGATGAATTCTTGTGCTTGGTACTAGTTGACTACCTTTCTCAACATATCATATTATATGGTTTCCACTCATGTTTCAAGTATTAAACATGCAAATGCGGATATAATGTAATGTATCTAGGGAGTATAATATGGGTTACTTGTTATATTTATATTTGGTCACATTTAACCACGTAAAATTTGCTTGGATAGTTACTTACGGTTTCTCCATGTTTTGTCACTCATGTATTTTTTTAGCCCATCACTTCATGATGATGAATTTCCTTTTGATAACCTATGTGTTTCTCACTATTTTCCTTCATTCAACCTCTAAAAACCTCCAAAATGGCATAAAAAAATTTAAAATGCACAAAATGCATGGTCTTCAGTGGAGATCAAGAAGGATGTACACTCATATGCCTCGTATCTCAAGCCCAAATGACCTGAAATACTTTCCCATCATATAAATAAGAGTTCTATGTCGGGGGAAGGGGCCAAGATCGATTGACATCATGATAAAGGAAACAACTTCTAGTGGAGGTTTTTCCAGAACCTCCTAGAAAAGTTTTTCCCTTGTCTATTTATAGTGGAGGTTGCTAGCGAAAGCAGACAACCAAAGATTTTAGCAGAGTTTTTTTCATTTTTTCACTTTTATTAGATGAACACACTAGTGTACTCTAATAGATTATTCATTGATGCATAAAATATTAAGATGAATCGAATATCCTTATATATATTTTGAAAAATAAAACTCATTTTATTATAGTTTTAAAAAATATCTGTTTAGTGAGTTTTAAACATATTAAGGCATTAGTGCATTACAATGTACAACACATCGAATGATTTAGGTATTTTCCATACATTATCGGTTTTTATTTTAAAAATTACAAAAAACTTACCGATGCACACTAATTTATGGAGCCACAATGCATTACTTCTATACAATGCATTGAATTAGGTTAATACATTTATAGAATATAGGTTTTTATTTCAAAACAATTAAAAAAATCAATGGAGTCTTTTAATATCATGACACACATTGATGTGCTAATGGACTACACCAATTTATGGAGCATCAATGCATTACTTCTGTAGAGAACACTAAATTAGGTTAAGGCATTTAGTTATAAAATACAAGTTTTCATTTCAAAACAATTAAAAAACTTAATGGTGCATTTTATTGTCATGAAATGCATTAGTTCACCTACATAAATAGCAGAATGTCATGCGATTTTTAAAAAATAATGGTGCACATGGAGCATTTAATGCATCGATGTATGCAACTTTCGAGTGCACCATAATAGGGTTAAATAAAAAAATTACCAAACCATAATTTCAATTTTGCATTTCCTTCAGTGCTTCCAAACATGCAATCACTAATGCTCACCATCCCTATATGACTACCCCATTGTTGGTACTACTGTGTTTTCATATTCCTCAATTCCTTCACTTCATGAGTGGATTTAGTTCTTTTTTGAATTTTGCAAAATGATTTTATATTTTCATTTTTTATCTACATAGAAACCATTCCTCCTCATCAAGTAAGATAAGAGACAAGTAAATTGTTTCAATGCCTCTTGTTGATTTTCATTTTTTAGGGGATTACAATTTAGAATTTATCTTAAATTTGGTACTTTAATTTTTTTTTGCATAGTACATACAAATTGTTCGAATCACATTGCATAAATTTGGAATTTCCTACAAATATATAGGAAGTATTGTTAATGGTGCCCCATATTTTTACAAGATGCATCATCTTCACGGAAACAATTGACTAAGACAACATCAAAAAGCATGTGAAAATGCATAGGTTATACAAGACCTATCGCTGCACTTGGTAAATAGAAGCATCATCGGTGATTCTTCACAGTATCATAAACACAATATATTTTTTGTATAATATATCCCCGGTATTTTACTGCTCTAGGAAATGTATGGAGGTACCATTGTCAATGTTTCCATACATACTAAGTGCACCGATAGGCCCAGTTTAAAATTTAAATTAAACAAATTCCCACAATTTCCAATGTGTTTGTAAATTTTCAATAGCATCATTGTTGATGCGTAATGTGAATTTGAACACACCAGTAAAACATAAAAATAAATAAAATTTCACATTTTTTTAATGCTTTTTATAATATCTGGAAGCATCATGGGCAATTCTTCCGATCAATATTTTAAATGCACCATTGAGGAATTTTATTTTAAAATATATTTGATTTGTTGGTGCTCTAGGGAATGTATGGAGGCACCATTATTGGTTCCTCTATATAAAAAAACACACTATTAATCCTATGCCAATTGAAAATTTTCCCAATCTTTTTAGTACATTTTGGATTGCATGAACATGTCATTTTGTTGTGTGTCGGAGCATAAAAAGTGCACTAGTAGGTGTCAGTGCCACTATACAAGTGGTGCACCAATAATAATAACAAAACCATATCCATTGTATTAGTGAAACATGTTTTATAATAAGCACCATAATATGGGGTGTGTTCTATTTTAATGCACCGCATACGATGCATTTATGTTTTAAGGTGCACTAATATGTTTTACACATTTTTTTGAAAAAAAAACATTTTTTAATAAGAAAAAATGGTAATTTACTATAAATTGTTTATGTATTTGTTTGTGCCTAATGAAATTTGTATGTGATTCAAATAGAGAAAAAGCATTGACGATAATAACAACATGTAGAATCTATACATTTTTTAATAAGAGAAAATGGTAATTTACTATAAATTGTTTATGTATTTGTTTGTGCCTAATGAAATTTGTATGTGATTCAAATAGAGAAAAAATGTTGACGATAACAACAACATGTAGAATCTATCAACTTTGTACATGAATGGGAGGCCCAAGAGAGGGATAAGGATATGTACCCTCACCCTATTATAACACAGACTCATGTTCTTTTGAGGAATGTTGGCATCCTCAATTTTTATGAGGAGTATAGATCCCTCAAGGGGAACACACTTGTTGATGAGATGATCCATTGTTGGGATCATGGTAGGCAAGCATTCGAGGTTAGTCCCAATTTCTAGTACTAGCCATAGTGGAGGATATTTATTTCATTACTAAGTTTCCTAGGATAGGCAAGGATTTTCCCTGTTCCTTTATCTATCACTTGGTGTGGTAGGAGAGAGTCAATTAGCATATTTATAGAGATATGTCAATGTAGACATCACTAATCCTAGTATTTTCTAGGTTTCAAGTGGCTAGTTGCATTCACATGCATTCAATGTAGAGGAGTTTAGGTGCTCGTCTCTTATTTTCACAACAATGTCACACTATACCTTTGATAGGAAATGAATTAGTTTCACTTTGATGCACTATGTAGATACTTTATTTCAGGTCCAGACCAATTAGATTTTTTTCCATTTTTTGTGACAATTTTGTTTTCCTTTAGATCATTGTTGTTTATGGGAGAATGGTCTTCCCATTTTCTTCAAAGTTATTTACTTTAGTTTTTTAGAGGTTTCTAGCCACTCGACCAACATTCAACTGCCTCCTTCCTAGGCCAATTATTGATGTGCATATGTGCATGTGGGGGTAGTGGTTTCATATGTTGGTGAGTTCATATGTTTTGGATTTATTAGCTATGGAGGATGATCCCATCCTCAATATTGTATAGTATATGTACATGGGGATGGACCAATGAGTATGTGAGAGCATCCTATTTATTCTGGTGGAACCACCAGATGCTAGAGGTAATATTATTATTATTATTTTATTAATCTAGTTGCATATTTTTTTGTCTTATTTAATACACTTGTAATTTATTGCAACATTTTTTTAAAATTGTCTAAGTAATATTGTTGTCTACTATATTTCAGTTATTGGAACATATGTTAGGTAGGTGTATCCCCAATAGGATGAGGAGATGGATTCCTACATGAGTCAAGGAGATCACATGGGACCCTAATCTTGCAACGATATGGGTGACCCTTCCCCACAATATGAAATTATTAATGTGTCATGTTGTTGGTGCCCTCAACCTACTTGAGAGTTTGAGGGATTGCTAGAAATATTCTTCGGATTCGACTGTTGAGGATTGTGACCCTCCACCTCCTCCTCCATGAGTTGACTAACCACCATCTCCTCCACAAGAAGACTAACCACCATCTCCTTCACAAGTAGAACCACCACCATATTTCATTATAACACCATACCCACCAACATATCTGACTCCATCACCAAACCAACCACCATCTCCCCTCTAGTAATCAACAAACCATGATCTTCTCCAATAACCGAAAAACCATCTTCTACAACCACTACACTCAATATTGATTCTATATACATTATGGCCACATTGAGTGATATAGTTTCTAGTGAAGATATATATTAGATATTACATTCTACATTATTATATAATAGAGGTATTGGGGGAGATATATATCCAATGCTACATCCTACATTAATGTCCAGTGAAGGTATTGATGCCTCTGACTTTGGTGGTAGAGGTATTACTTACTTTGGCTTTAGTGGTGAAGGTATTGATGCCTTTAGTTATGGTGGTAGAACTAACTTATAGTAGTTGTTGGCATGTATATATTTGGCATGTATATATTTGATTGATGCAATGTATAGTTTACATGTATACGTGACATTTATGTTTGACTTGAAATGTATATTTGCATATATATTGATTTTGATATTATTGCTCATATATATTGTGCCATTTCATATCATGTTGATATAAGATTATTTAACTTATAAAATGTATTATGTGTATGTTATTGAATTAAATTATTAATAATTTCTTTGTTTTTATATTAAATTTAAAATGTATTACACAGTTTTACTTAAGATACCATATTTGAAATATTTGAGATGTATACTTGACATATATATTAATTTTGATATTATCATTCATGTAAATTAATAATTTATTTTCATATTGTGTTGATATTGTTGTTTCACTTATAAAATGTATTGTGTATGTTAATGATTGACATCATTAATTATTTCTCTATTTTTTAATTGAATTTCAGATGTATCACTCATTTAAATTTGAGATGTCATATAATGTTCAACTCTCATTATAATTATTTAATGTCATTTTTCTGCAGTAATCATTTAATTTGATGTCATCATATATTGTTTAACCATTTTTCAAGGTGAATTCTTTGTTTTGCAAGAAGATACAATATGTTGATTAAACATGTTTACAAACTTGATTAAATGATTCAATTGATGATTGTTTGATATGATTAATAATTTAAATCAATTTTTTGGATTAAATTATATTTTTAAATTTATTCTTAAATAGTTTTACTATTGTGTTCATTAATTTTGATAAACTTAAAATTATTTTAGTTAAATCTAACAAAATAATTATTCCTCCAATTTTATATAGTGATAACATCATGCATATTAAATCGTGAAATCAATTCTTATTATTAGCAAGTTTTTTTAAAAATTTATTTTAAGGGGTATGAATTTCACATCTACATTTAAATATAAGAAAAAATATTTGAACTTTAAATTTCTTACAAGTAATAAAAATAAGTTAAACAATTCACCAGATCAATATTTTTAAAATTGTTTATTTTCATTATTTAACCTTGAATCTCAACTAGCATTCAATTTACCATAGAGTGATACTTTTAAGGTTGATTATCATGCTTAAGCGTTGAATTTCAAAATGATAGTTCATGTTAGGTACAACTAAATTAATGGTCCACCCTTACATAGGGTGGTAGAACTTTAGACAACATAGTTATTAACTTGATGAGAACCCTTCAAAGTTCTTGTATTTTTAAGGTTTGTATTTAGTCACTATTTTTACCCATATTTTAAAAAGTGGTCCAACTAGTAGCACTCCTTTTTTTTAGGTTAAGATTGCCATATTTTTCAACCACAACTTTAACAACCTCATAATGTTTGTTGACAAAACCATTAAAATTAACCCTCGAAAAGAAAAGTGGCAACAAGAGAAGCACCTTTTTTTTTCGGGGGGGGGGTCAAAATTTTTAAAATCAACTCCTAAATCGAAAGAAGATGCTACAAATAGCAGTCTTTGTCCCCCGTTTTTAGGGGGTCAAAACTGGAAATTATTTAAAACTTGTGGACTTGGAAATTGGTATCCTTACAACCAAAATCTTAAAATCAACCCCCAAACCAAAAGGATATGCTACAACTAGTAGCCTCTCTCGACCCTACCCTTTTTTGCAAGATCAAAATTGCATCATTTTTTAAACCATGGCCTAAAAGCCCAACATTGTTGCAAATAAAATAATAAAAAAATGAAAAAAACCAAATACGAGAAAAATAAATAAC
>SNQJ01S0052351.1:0-35084 GCA_010110895.2 Picea sitchensis | reverse complement strand
ATCGATATCTTGCAAATATATGATTATTATCCATGGGCATGTTTGTAATGTTTATTAATGGATTGTGCTATCTGATGTGCTAAATCATTTTATATATTGTCACTATATACGTGCATCGCTTGTTTGTTGAGAACTTCTTGCAGGTGTAAAGCTTTGTGTCAAAGTGCTCAACGGTGGAATGACATCAAGTGATTGGATCGAGGTAGGCTTCTTCCTCGTATTGTACATTAGTTTATATAGCACATGTTGGAATTGAGTTGATTTCAGCAATCATACCTGTCTGTTTTGGTTTACCCTTGGCCATAGAGAGTTTTTCCCTTGTAACAGAATTAGCGACTCCACTAGGGATAGATGTTCCTTCTAAGGGTTGAAGTATTTTTTCTTCTTACATTTCTCTTTTTACTTTGTGTTTCTTGTCGTATCACAGTTGGACAGAGTTTGTTCAGTCTGACTCTGAGTTTTTCAGCCTTTTACCCTTGCCTAGCCTTGTTTTAAAAGATATACGCCCTTTTTACCCTGACAACTGTGTATACACGCTTGTTCTCCCACTTCAAGAGGCGTATATACACCCTTTTCTCTTGAACAGTTCCATATACCACTTCTCCTTGCTTGCTTTCTTGGTTTAGTGACTGCTGGGTAGGTTTTGAGGATCACTGAGCCTTCTTAGGTCTCTGTGGTTCCTGTTGAGATTATTTGGGATGACAAGAAACCTGTTTGGAGTTGAATTTTTGGGCAGCGTCTTTCTCTTTGTTTTCCATTTTTGATTTGTCCTTGGTAGTTGGGTTGTCTACTTAGCTACTTGGTATTCTTCTCGAGTGATTTGTTTTATACATAGTAGAATTTATATATCAAGTCACTTATCAGTCCATGCATTTTCTTTTTAATACATTGAAAATACAAAAAAAATAGGTATTTTGTATTGGTTGGTATTTTTGTCTTGGAACCTTTATCATTAGCTTAGCACATTTAGCGAAAGATTGCATTTTACTTCTGAGTTGCAGAGTTAAAATTGAAAATTTCACTGTTTTTATTTAGCATATCATTCACTAAAAAGTTAAAGTTAGGCTTTGCATTATATATATTTTTATTTTTCATGCAGAATCATAACACCATGAGTTTCATTTCCATACCTTTTTGAGTAATCACGGCCAATAAAATTTACGCTTTAAACTAAAATTGATTAGTAATGATTTTATTGTTTAGGGTGCACAAACTACTCTAGGATTTAGTGCCTTGGAATAGGATTTTGTGAGTAAACTTCTCCAAGGAAATTAAATCAACATATGTGTCTGAGACGGGGAGTTGAGAAATCCATTGTATAATTGGTAATATCAGGAGGCTCCGCTCACACCAGAGTTAAGCATGAGATCGTGCGAATTTTGTTGAAGGGATAACCCCTGGATACTCACCTAGCGTCAGAGATATTTCTGTGGATTTATTCATATTTGGGGGTCTTTCTAGTATCCATACCTCTATGAGAGGTGATACTTTCAAGGTTTCAGGCTTTGTTGCCCTTCCCATACGATAATCCAAAATTATGATTGTTCGTCTGTGCATTGGTTATACAGTGGTTGATAAGTTGCTTAACTTAGGTTTCTTATAGGTTACTTGCAGGGGTTATTCTGCTTGTATCCTGAGTCAGATAGGGGTCGGACAACACACAACCTTTATGGAAGATTACCTCTCCGGGGGGGATCTGATCGAATGGTTGTTAAGCCTATGAGGGCCCTTATAACTTATTCTGTTACCTCCAAACTTTAGCAAGGATTCTCAGGTCCCTCTTGGATGAGGCAAAGTTTCTTTAGCAAGGGAGGCCACTCAGCCACTTTAGCCCCCGTTTGCATGCATATTGGCCATTTGAATTTTTGGTATGCTCTTTGATTACTAGTTGGCCCTAGAACTCTGGTTTTTAGTTTCATTATCATGGATAACAGAGTGCCTTTTACTCCTCCATTCACCACTACCCCCCCATGATGCCTCCTCATTTCATGGGGGAAAACCCTTCTGTTTTTTACAATGGTATGCACGATTACAACTCTCAATCCGCACCTTGGCTCTCTAGTCATTTTTTTGTTGATATGCCTTCCCACGTGAAACCCCCTCCCTAGTATACTTATATGAATCCTAGCATTGGACCCCGGGAACCATTTCTCCCATGCCCACTTCTTCATTTGATATGAGTCGTGTTCCCATTGGAGGTTGGAACCTTCTCCCTTATGGATCCAATCCTAGATATGCTCTTTCAGGATCCAGTGCTCAGATGGGTGCTTATTACACCTTGCCCATGTATCTTTCATCTGCCATGTTTCTCCCTTTAAACACTTTTTCTGCACTAGGTCCTCAAGTACCCCTAGGTCTTTCATATGGGGACAATCAATTTTATAATTTGGGCTACCCTCCCTATGGGACACCCTCTCAAGGGGGAAACATATATCCTCACTCGAATAATTCTTATCCTACCTTGGTCTCTTTGCAGACCTCGGTGATGATGCCTGTCCAGACCTCTTCAGACCACCTTGGCATAAACCACCATGTTTATGGGCCAGGACAAGGAGTATACCAGGATCCTTTATGGCCTACAATGTTTCAAAATCAATCTTTTCTGGGACCCTGGAATCAAATACTGCAACCTATTGCTAGCCCAACCATTCTAAGACACACAATAGTGCACCATCACCCACCTCTACTAGTCATGTCAGAGATGAGTCGACACTTTCTACAAATCATGTCGACAACTCACTTCCAACCTCTACCAATTATGTTGGGAGTACCCTCCTTTTTACCCCAGATCATAGCCATGTCACATCTCCAAATCCTATTCATAATACATGAGACAAATCTCTTTCCTTGACCAGTCCCATCGAGAAACCTAAACATCTCAGATGCAAGCCTAAATTCCTTTGCAGGACTTATGAAGGAAGTCATCTTACTCATTTGTGCCCAGTGACTTTCGGGATACCAGAGGCATGGGGCTCCCCCAAAATACCTTCAAATTTTGAGACACCCATGGTTTCTCCTCTCACCACTCCTCCTTTAGCGATCTCGATGGTCTCGCCACCAATATTTTCCTCTGACCTCACCCTCATCGATGAGGGTGAAGAGTCTCTTGCCCCCATTACTATGCATCCTCTTCAACCTATAATTGAAGAAGTGACCACACCAGTGCAATCTCTGGTCAAACCAACTCTCCCTCAAGAGAGTGGTGCACCTTCCAGTCATGTCATCAACATTCCAAGTCTTCCCCCTTCTGAACAAGAGAGATTCATTCTTCATCCAAATACTCTCCCTTCAAGTCTCGACGAAGCCCCCTTCGATTGGGACAACCTGATGGGACATCCCATTACTCCACCTATGTCTTTTCCATTAAGAGACATTATTTGAACCATAACAAAGACTATGTACTCCGTTAGCACTTTCTCCTCCTCAACTTGGAGAGATTTGGGCTTTCCCAGGCTTGTGTTAGCTATTCATAGGATACTGACTTTCGGCAGAAGGTCGAGATGGGAACCTTGGCCTCCCCCTTTACATGTTGATTAGAACTAAAAACAAGTCTTAGTTAAGCTCTTTTCTGACTCGTTATTAAAAATTGAAAATATCGCCGAGTGATGTGTTCCTTTCACACTAGTTAAAATTGGATTTGAAAGATCATGAGTCTTAGTTAAGCTCTTTTCTGACTCGCTATAAAAAATAGAAAAGATTGTCGAGTGAACTTGTCTTTTTCACACTCGTAAATTGGATTTGAAAAGACGTCTATTTGGCACAAGTTTACCCCTTTTTTTTTTTGTAAATAAGTATAATTTATTAAGTGCCTCTCAGAGTAGAAAACATGTGGCCAGATACAAAATATTCAATCTGAAAGAAGGACTGCCCCAACAGAGGGGAAACCAGTCCATGTTCCAGAGTCTCCATAGTATTCAAAACTGCTATTGTTTTTGAAAACATAAGATTCAAATCTAGATAGTCCACTAAAACTATAGAAAGGTTGACAAAAAGACACCTGTGACTCTACAAATTGACTGACATGCTAGACACCTGGAGAGTAATTGGGCCCCTTGGGCTGGAGATCTTCTGGCCGGGGATTCTCCTCAAAGGAAGTGACCTGGTCAGCCCAATTCTGGTCGCCCTCCTTGTCGTCCGCTGGATTATCGCCCTCCCAGCCTGTCTCTGTTTCCTTCTTCTCGTTTGTAGCTGTCTCCTCGGATGTGTTTTGTTCCTGCATTGGAGAGTCTATATCTTGTTTAGGAGCAAGGGAGTCCCGCAGTGAGGTGAGTGTACTGAGGAGGAGTTCGACCTTGCCATTTGTTTCCTGGAGGCGGAAAATGAGGTCGTCCACACCTTGGCGTATATCAAAGACCAAATCAAAGAGTGTCTCTAGGTTGTCATTCAACTGCGCAGAGGTGGGAGAGTCCCGGGGTAGGGGCCCAACTCCTCGAGAGGCCTGTGGAAGGTCAGCCTCAGGGCCATAGTGAGACACCGGAGGGGGGGGGATGACGGTTCGAGGCACCAGCACCCTCAAGGTAGAATGCTCAGGTACCGTGCGAGGAGAGGTAAAATAGGGATGGTCAGAAAGACTGTGTGAAGAAGAGCTCAAGGAAGACGAATCATGGCGAGGGGTGGATGGACGTTGAGGCTTCCAGGCTGAGCCTCGCCTCGGCTTCCCTCGGGGGCGCGTCATGGTCCAATTAACTCTGTGGCTAGAGGTGAAACTATGCATGGAGCGTGAGCAGAGACAGGTAAGGGAAACAAATCCGAGCTTGTGCCAATGCCACTGCGGAGCATGCTCTGCTAGCAGCCGGTTGCAACAAACGAGCATCGTTGTATACATCTGCGTAATTTTAAGCCAAAACAGTGGAGCAGCTGCGTTAATGGGCACATTAAAACCCATTCGCGTCGAAATTATGGTGCATTTATCTACTGGGTGGGGGCATGAGCCTTTCACGTGCCCCTTTGTCCTGTAACCCGCCTCCCTCCTCCATTGGCTGCCGCGTAGATCTCACTATCACCCCATCCGGGGGAAGTTTACCCCTTTTTTACACCAAATAGACTAAAAGATATAAAAAAGGAAATTTTTTGGTGTTAAATTGTGATTGCAACTCATGCCCTTGCTCGTAGTATTGAGCCTTTAGCCGGTTCTCTCTTTGCGTTGTAAACCATGGCCCAAGAATTTTGCATCCTCAACCAAGCAGAGCCTTGTTTATATCCTTCACAATTTGAAACCCTATACCCTGGAGGGAACATCACCCCGAGTGTCCATCTCCTGCATGCATTTCCTTGCATTAAGAATCGGTACGTTCCACTGCTGGAACTATTTTTCCTTACTTGTGACACTCATTCCCTACTATGTATCATAGCATTCACTTGTTATGAAAAAACAAAAAAAGACGGTCAGGATCACTTGTTATGAAAAAACAAAAAAAAATGGTCAAGAAGGGAGTACTATATTGTAATTAGCAGCAGTCGTGTCTCCTTTGAACATAGCACAAAGTTATTGAGTCCTTGCGTCATCATAATTTTGGGTTTATCTTGGCCTTAGGAAGCTGATCTCGTTACAAAATTTTCTCTACCGACTAGTTAATCTTCCAATCACTATAGAGAACATTATAGATGCCTCTTGCATCTAGTTGTCACATCATTAAGTCTATGCTATCAGAGTCCACGGTATGTCTCATGCTCTTTTTCAAAGGAAGTCTACCAACCTGTGTCGGCCACTCCTAAAAAATATTGACTTTGCATGTCATCCATACCCTCAGTTTGTCTAGGAATCACATGATACTTTGGTATTATGATGCACCCTGGCCCTACTTTCATCATTGGTAGGTCACCTTGAACCCAACAATTGACATTTCATCATGGGTCACTGACTGGGTGGTTTCCCTTGTGTTCAATGGCAAGACATCTATTCACACTTTGGGATTCTTGTAGTGTCTTGGATGCCATTAGCCTTATTGGTGGTTTCCTCGCCTTTGTCAACAGTTTTCATCATTGGCTGCTATTCAGAGGGTCTTTTTTGTGTACCACTTGCATTTGGCACACACGAAAGATGCACAGAGTCATTGGTTCATGAACATGTTCTTCATCCAATCTCCACCAAATCATGAAGCTTCTACTTTGTTCCTCATGATGACTAATGAGAGATGCCTTAATGCTCTCCTTTCAGTGGGTCTCTTTCCATCGAATTCAACTCATGTATTCTGGATACGAGACCTAGAGTTTTATGAGTACCTTGAGGCTTGCAATCATTAGTGGCAGGATCTCTTGCCATTGAAATATGGGAATACATGAATGTCTCCTGATCAATGGATATCTTAAGTGTTCGATACCATCTCCTTTATTCACATTTGTAGAGATGTACTCGGTGCCTTGATACCTACTTTCATAATTGGTAGGTTGTCTCGCGTTTGTTAATGGTATACCTCAATGATTGATAATCAAACGATGTCTCATCGTGTTCGACCTCAACTCATTTATTCACTTGATGTAGACTTGCACCATTGGCATATTGTATTGAAGACTTGAAGAAATCACTTTTTGGATGCAAATTTCCTGAGATGTTGCTTCCATTTCATTGGACCAGTACTTATTTGACTTCAATGATCATGGGAGATTAGATTGTACTCCATGGTATACATATATCTTCAGATTGATTTTGAGACTAGTTTCACTGGCCCTTGTTCATGACTATGACATCTATTGGCATGTAATCGCATTTATACTTGCCTACTCACGACCATGAACACTTGTTGGTATATTTTCCACATGGATCTGCATTGTATTCTTGGCAGCCATGTATGCAAAGTCAGTACATAATGTAATGAGCAATTGAGTTCATTTAGCTAGTTCTCTACCACTCCACTTCTGGGTTATTTATAATGTATTTTAGCCATTGCAGATACTCCTCTAATCTCACACATTAGGGGGCATCTATTATAGAAATATTTTCCTCACCATTGCTATCTTGCATAGAGGGCCTTTTTCCATTTCCCTATGTAGACTTATCAACCCCTTTTTGATAAATCCAGAGCCAAAAATATATATTTTTCCACATATATAATTGCTTTTCAAGATGCGTATACGCTCAATGCTACACTACAGGTCATGTATATCAGGATTTGTGTGAGAAAATACAAAATGAGGATCCATGTCACGACAAAATATCTCTGATCTTTGGCCTTCCATATACTGGAAACATTCTGAATTGGCCCTTCAGTTGCATTCTGGAGGCTATAAGAGAACAATTTAGAGCTATGGAAAAAGAGGAGAAAGCATTCAACTTTGAGAGAAAAGTTACTCTGGAGAAATTACTTCATATTGAGTCTGCATCCCTTTGTCCCTCAAGTTTGAACACAGTTTTTGGCCCCCAATCTCTTTCCTTATTCTCGAGAGGACCTCATTACCTCTTTTCTATGAGCTTGCCTTTGGTGGAGGATTGAAGTGGTGGAGACCCCGTTGGAAGGAACTTGGTTTCTTGGTTTCAAACCATGCCAAGTATTTGGAAGTAAATGCTACATCAAGAATAATGATGATCATCTGGGAAAATTTGATAGTATAGCTGATGAAGGTATCTTCTTAGGATATGCAATGAACAATAAAGGATACATATGCTTTAACAAAAGAATGCATAAATTAGTAGACTGTATCGATGTTCGAATTGATGAAGAAGCTTCTGTAAAGGATCAACAAATAATAATCACTAAGACATATGAAAAAGATGATGAGAATAATGAAAATGAAGAAAAACAAATATCAGATTCAAAAGAAGACGATGAATCAGGTGGAGAAGATACACCTAGACAAGAAGAGTTGGGACATCAATCAACATCAAATCCTTCCTCCAGAATTACTCAAAAGAAACATCTTGAAAGACAAAGGTGTACAAGACAAGAGAAGGATAATCAAAGACACTGAGAAATCACATATAGACTTCATATCCATGGTGGAACCCAAGAAATTTAATGAAGCCAGTAAAGACATAAATTGGTTAAAATCAATGAATGAGGAACTAGACCAAATTGAAAATATTGTCACTTGGTAACTCGTTCCTAGGCCAACAAATAAAAATGTAATAGGATCCAAATGGGTCTACAAAAATAAGATGAATGAGAAAGGAAATATTGTAATAAATAAGGCTAGATTGGTCTATAAAGGATATGCTCAAATAGAAGGACTGGACTTTGATGAAACATTTGCGCCCATAGCAAGATTAGAAACTATTAGAATGTTTCTTGCCTATGCTTTTCATAAACAGTTTAAAGTCTATCAAATGGATGTCAAGTCAACTTTTCTAAATGGAGATCTAAAAGAAGAAAGCTTTATATGGATTGAAACAAGTACCTCGTGCCTGGTATTACAGACTGGATAAGTATATTCAAGACAAAGGGTTCAAGAGAGGAACAATTGACAACAATCTATATATCAAAACATAGGGTAATGATTTTCTCATTGTGTTGGTCTATGTAGATGACATAATCTTCGGAAGAAATAATGCTTCATTGGTACAATGGTTTTCTTTTGCCATGTAGTTTGAATTTGAAATGTCTATGATAGGGGAACTGTCATTTTTTCTTGGTCTGCAAATTACTTAGAGGTCTGAAGGAATATTTCTTTCTCAGGAGAAATATCTAAGAGAAATGTTGAAAAAGTTTCAAATGGAAGATTCTACACCTATGAGCACACCTATGGTCACTGTTTGCAAGTTAATCAAGGATGATGAATCACCTGATGTTGATCATAGTTCATATAGGTCTATTATAGGAAGCCTATTGTATTCTTTGCATGTTTACAGGTAGGGCATGCTTGTCATTGATGGCAAGAACATCAGCAAGGATGGTACTGGAAAGAATAGTATTGAACCAAATCTTGAGAGACCAAAAGATGAGAAAGCAAAGAATGTGTCAGACGAGCACCATATGTCTTTTAGGAAGACACAGAAGAGAAATCTTGAGAAGCTCATGAGGAATAGTGCATAGTTGCACGAAGAGCGCAAGTGTGCACCAGGGTCAAGGTTAATTCCATTGCCAAATCTCAAGAGAGATAGCATTCTCAGAAACACAGACGAGACCCAAATTCATTAGGACTCGCAGAAGGATCTAAGGTTGAGGCCTTTGAAACTTAGAAATTCTTCCAAGATCATGTGGTAAATCCTGACCATCCATCGAGAGAGGGCATGTGGTGGGAGATCATCATTTCGCTGACTGGCAAATCTGGAAAGTCAAAGGCAGATTTGTAGGAACTCACGAAGTCTAAGTTCATGAAGAGGATATCTCAATTGTTGTATCGAGGAATTATCTGGGCCATCAAATCAGAGTCCAGAAAGGAGGAGCTCACAGAGGAGGATATTAGACCTCATCCATCGGATCGGAGAGCGAAGGACTAGAAACTATTAGATCCAGTGAAGCTATAAGAAGAATAAGCCCAAAAGTCAGTCAACACTCCAAAGATATGAAGAAATCCTAGTCGTTCATCTGGGAAGGACACATGGCAGCCCATAAAGTAGATTTGTAGAATCATGAATCGAAAGAAATGCGTCGCGCAGTCCGCAAACATAGCAAAGTTTGAGTTCGTGATATTAATCACAAACATTGGATCGAGGAATGTCATGGGCCCTTAATCTAGAAAAGCGGAAAATCAAGAATCGAGAGTTGGAAGAGTCAGGGTTGGTTCATGTTCAAACACCTGACATGCAAAGTCACAATGAGATCTAAGTCATCAGATTGAAGAGAAGTCGTGACCATTGATCTAGAAAAGAAAAAAATTATGAATTGGGAGTTGGAAGAGTCAGGGTTGTCTCATGTTCAAAAACCTAACATTCAAATTCATGATGAGATCTGAGCCACTTAATTGATAAGCATCCGTGACCATTGATCTGACAAAGAAGATAATCGGGAATCAAGAGTTGGAAGATTCGGGGTTGGCTCACATTCAAACACCCGACACATGACGTCATGATTTAATCACAGTCGTTGACCAAAGGGAGAGCGTGGACCATTGATATGGAAAGAAGAGAGTCGGGGTGACTCATGGTATATTACCCGATATGCAAAGTTATGAAGCACCTAGGAGATTAAGCCCCAGGTCAGAGCTAGAGGTCACATCCTCAGAGGATTAAGGGAGGAGCTAGTATGTCACTAGGCTCCACATCGAAGATCAATGAGATCACAAAGCACCCCTTTTGATTAGTGAGTGGTCACATTCAGTGGTCACATCATCGAAGGTTAAGGGAGGAGCTATCACATCGCAAGTTGGAAGAATCGAGGCAACTCGTAGCTAGAATAGCCGAAATGTGAATTCAAGAAGTGCCTGTTGGTTCGATGTTTGGTCACCACTAGTGCTCATGTGAAGGAAAGGGCCTAGCCAAAAAAGAGAGTGTCCATTGTGTAGTTTTCATAGAAAGGGAAAAGGTGCCAAAGGCATGAGGGCATGGAGGTTCTCTGGGTAACTTCCAAAAATGGTTGATTGTTTCTTCTATAGAATTTGAAGAGGCTTCAGGTTGATCGCCAGAGGAGATGAAGAGTCTCAAGGTAATTTCTAGTGTTATGAAGATTAATCATAGAGACAATTGATAGATGGAAAAGTATTGAAGACAGTAACTGCCAGAGAAGCCGAAAAATCTCAACACAATGACCATTCATGATGAACATAATGGGAATAACTACAAAGAATAAAAAGAGTTGCATGGATGATCTGATAGAGGACTTGGCATGAGAAAGACATGAAGAACAGAGAAGAGCGAGTGCTTCTCTGATAGCTAGGCATGTTGGTAGAAGGAGTCTGTGAGCTCAATCTGATGTAGAGATGAGTAGCGCAACAAATGGCATGCAGAGGTCACACATAGCATAAAGGCAGAAGAGAAGCTGAATAGAAGGGTTATGTAGGAGGAGAAAGAGGAGAGCATAGAAATGCAGAAGAAAAGATGAAAAAAGAGGTTGGTATGCATGGAGGAGAACATTGCTGCAAGGAGAGCAGAGTAGTGTAACAAAACAGTGATGAGACTGGTAAACTATTGATAAATATTGTATCACTATAATATATTCTAGCAAGCAAAGATCTGTAATCAGGGTGGTAGGGAGGTGCTAGGGAGGAATATTGTCCTCGGAGTTTCAAGTGGGTGCTTGAACACAAGGAGTTGTAGCTTCCATCTGGTTGCATCCATAAAAACCAGGGAGGTAGGGTGGTGGAAGGGAGAACTATTGTTCTTTGTTATGTAGGTTGGTGCCTGTGTGACTGGAAGTTGGTGCTTCCATCCAGTTGGTGCTGGAACACTCAGGGAGTTGGTACTTCCTTCTATTGGGTGCTAGAGAAACTAGAGAGTTGGTGCTCTCAGCAAGTTGCAGCTTGTAAAATAGAGGTGGTAGCCTCACAATGAGTTGGTTCTCATAAGAATGATAATGTACAGAAAATAACTACTTATCATATCAAGAAGAAGAGGTTTTTCCCTTTATGGGTTTCCTCAGGAAATATCTGTCTCTATACATTTCATGTGTGTGATTGATGTTGAATATTCTATTGCCTACTTACCTTCATTATTGTGATCAACATTAAGTGTTCTATAAAGAGTTTAAAATTGGCATAATTGTTTAAGCAAAGTAACAACTGGTTCAACCCCCCCCCACCTCTTAGTATCATTTGGTATCAAAGAGGGATCCTTTTATGTAAGGCTAGATCCTAGAGATTAAACATGACTAGAGATGAAGGAACTTCAATCNTATACATTTCATGTGTGTGATTGATGTTGAATATTCTATTGCCTACTTACCTTCATTATTGTGATCAACATTAAGTGTTCTATAAAGAGTTTAAAATTGGCATAATTGTTTAAGCAAAGTAACAACTGGTTCAACCCCCCCCACCTCTTAGTATCATTTGGTATCAAAGAGGGATCCTTTTATGTAAGGCTAGATCCTAGAGATTAAACATGACTAGAGATGAAGGAACTTCAATCAATAAGTCCCCCCTATTAAATGGAAAAAAAAATTCCTTCTCGAAAGTGCGGATGAGAACCTACATAATGGATTTAGGTGCAAAGGTATGGGATGTGGTAGAGACTGGTTATGTAAAGCCAGTTGTACTAGCTACTAAGGATGACAATATAAAATTCATCTTCAATGCTAAGGCTATGAATGCTATTCTGAGTGGGCTTGCAGAAGCATAATTTGTAAAAGTTATGCACTTAGAATCTGCCAAAGAAATGTGAGACAAATGCATTAGCAGTTATGAATTTAATGAGAAGGTAAAGGATGCTCAGATGGGTGCTTATGACACCCTTCCCATGTATCTTTCATCTGCCATGTTGGCCCCTTTAAACACTTTTTCTGCACCAGGTCCTCAAGTACCCCCAGGTCTTCCGGATGGGGAGAATCAATTTTATAATTCGGGCTTGTTGACGGGTGAATTTGACCGCTCGTCGACTGGAAGAGTGAGTCCGGTCTAGGGTTTTCTAATTAACTGAAGCCATTTGGATTAACTCACCCTGACGGGTTTTGTGGCTCCATTAGACGATCTAAGTCCTAAAGAAATCAAAAAGAAAAAACAAAAATAACGAAAGGAAAAACACTAACCTAATAAATAACAAATTACTAAAATTTCTAAGTACATTTAACTATATATATATATATCTGTGTGTGTGTGTGTGTGTGTGTGTGTGTGTGTGTGTGTGTGTGTGTGTACAATTTGTATATATAATAGTTCTATTTATAATATATATACAAAATATACAAAATACGAATTTTAATCTAAATTCGTGAAAATCGAATGTAAATTGCTCTTTCAAACTATAATGAAATTCCTATCTAATCTTTTTGATTTATTTTCTTAAATGTTTATGCTCAAGAAATCGAATATCAAAATGTCTAATTGCAAATAGAAATAACAGATAGTAGAAAATATTTTGACTACAAGAAAATTCTATATTCATTAAACTAATGAAATCAAATTGACCTGTTATCACATCCAATATCTTGTCCTTTATGTAACGTTCAACCACCTTTATCTAATGAGTAAAACCTGCTATAAATTTTGAGATTGCTCCCAATAAATGTGAAGCAATAGGGATGGAATTCGAATGATAGAACACATAAGAGATATGGTCACAACAATCTCATAATTTTACAAGCAACCACAATAAGATAAATCTTGCTGTGAGACCTTGCGTATAAACATTCAATCAAAGATAAAGATAAATCTCTTAATTCAAGTTTGAATGAATACTTACTGTGTGTTAAATATGGAACATGAAACATGGATAATATATAAACTTTTATCATACCAGCTTGTAGTTAACCATGACAACGAAAGAAATCATAATCTATTTACAAATTGAAATAAACATGACTTGAAAAAAACCACAATACAGAAAAGCTAAAGCTGTGACGAGTATTATATTCTATTCAAGTCTGTAAATGAAAAATCCATAGTCTTTCCCTAGGCTGAGATCATCCCATGTTTACAAAATAACATGATTATATAGGTTTCAGGAAACACAACTGTTTCCTGTTGATAAAATCAAGTTTGTTTCAAAAATATGGGGGATGCAACCACCCTGATTTTACTGAATATCAAAAACTACCAACAACCTAATCTATTTACTAAAAACACAAAGTTGATATGGCTGGGAGATCTTCAACAGTGACTCATATCCTCTTGGGAATCATGGGATCCTTAATTATCCTGAAAACAAATAAAAACGAGAAGGTTTGAGATATATTTTTACTTGTTCAATCAAACAATTCAAATTTTTCTAACTGGCTACAGAATCTCATGATTATGTATCTAGTTATAATAGTAAATACAATTATATTTTATTCAATAAACAAAACAATCTAATCTTTATAAGAAAAATAATATATTCAATCCAATCGTATATCCTAACTTAAGAGTGACAAAATCATGCTAAAATTAAAAAGACAATCATACCTCAAATCATGGTATCAAAACTTATCAAGAAATTTTGGAGTTTACGATAGTTGTTGCTGCCTCTACATTCTTGAAAATGACACAGCCTATAGTTTTGAATCGTTTCTCCTTCCCTTGGATAATAGACTCGAGTCTGCTATTTTCATTTTTCAACCTATTGACTTGGTCTCTTAAAGACTTAATTCGGGACTATAGCAAAGGCACATCAGTATAGTACCTGTCGATCCACGATCGACACTGATCACACTGTGGCTGTAGGGACTGTGCATTGGCACTGACAACATTAAGAGTTGGATAATCGTCCACACAAAAGGTAGGCTTATCACAGAGGTGAATTCCCGAGAATTCTAGGTTATCCTTTAGACATGGAGGCAAGTTCATTACATAGTCATAGGGTGTGTCAGGATAGAGCCCGTATGACACAGGATCTTCTTCAGCAAAAAATTTCTCAATTTCTGAATCTGAGTGTTCACTTACTTCAATCGTGTTGTTTGTGTCTACACATGGTTTGATTTTATTCCAAACACTTCATGAAATCAAACAACCAACCCTTTTATTCTTCAAATTAACATCGACGCTACCATTGTACTTCTTCCCTATAGGTTTCATAACAGTTTTAGTGCAACTCTTTGGGTCTGGGACCAGTCGGTTGTCCTATTGGATAAGATTAGGGTAGCTAGGGAGTTCATTGTTAGGGGAAATATCACAGGCCTGGAGTGGTGGGGAAGAGGCGATAGGTTTCACAAGGGTTTCCACGATAACTGGCTTATCAACCTGTCCCAATTCATGTTTTCCGAAACCATTTCATATGATAAATGAATCCCAACAGTCGTTTTGGGACTATAACTGGTGTACAAGGATAATTTTAATAAGCCCATGGTGGAATAAACTTGAATCTAACCTCTGTTTCCTAAACTGTTTACCCATCTTATACAAACTTCTAAGCAGGAAGTAGGGCATATTCAACGGGAAGCCAATGAAACTCATTAGCAAGCGCAGATTATACAGGAAAACTAATCCGAATCTTCCTTCACATGTAATGAATTGCTTCACAATAGTAAGTATATCATTCCACCTAGGTTTTAAGGATGAGACTGGCATACCTTGATCACAACTAGTAATTTTTCGTGAGGTGAACATCAAAGTCCAGGGGACCTCTTCAACTTTCCCATTCTTGAACCATTTTTGCCTCACAGCTGGCAAACCCGTGGCTTGTCTTAAGAACTCTTCTGTTACTTATAACTGCACATCACCTATCTTTTCCCTATAGCCATCGAAGGTCAAGGCAAACTCTTGGGAAACTCAAAGATTGAAACCCTTAAATTTTTCGATGAACAAATGCCAATCATTCCTTTCTAAATCGTCCCTGGCGTTATCATATGATAGCAGGGTATGGATTCCATTCGACTCGATCCTTACCACTGGAGCCATGGTGAATGGAAGGGAATCAACATAGAACTCACAGGTAGGGTTTGATAAAAATCCACAGAGCCATGACCCCAAGCCTTATCAAAACAATCCTATGACAGTTCAAACGGTGGACAGAGGCGTTAATCACAAAGCGTGTGAACAAATTCATGAAGCCCAAGACCATGAAAAGGAGTAATGGAATGTTGTACATTGTATGCCACCTTAGCATTAGGTATGTGTTAGGACCAGAGTACTTTGAAAACTATAGTGCACGCATTCATAGTTTGATTGCAAAGATAGATGAATCAAATAATTCAAAGTTTGATAAATATGATCAAATATCAACCAAAATCGATATAAAGAATCAAATATCCATTGATGGGGGTATTTCATTGATACAACCATAAATCTTTTAGGCATTCTTAGAATCGAAAAAGATTTACAAACAATGAGAGCACATGCTCATAGTAAGAAATCACGATTCTATAATAAACCACATGAGCAGTTTTCCTTTAATCAAAAATCAAAACCAAATGTCAATTCCAGCTGCGAGTTTTCATGCTTACAGTCATGAAAACAAAAATCGAAAAGACGATATGTAAAAATCAACAAGTGACAATGCTCATGATGGGTAATAAGTCTTTGAGAGACCCTGTGTAGGGAGCTTATAAACAGTAGTAATTATATCATTTTTGCCAACAATGGCGACATGCTGGGAGAAGCAGTTATCTCTGTAATACGTGAAAGACTTCAAATCGAAGAAAAAATGCAAGGTTATTTGAACATCTTCTTAAAAAAAAATAAGATGCAACCTAGTTTCAGATACCTTTCATTTAAAAGAACGAAACCTGGTGACATACTTGGCAAAAGAAAGACATGACATTTAAGTTAATGTCTTCGATATTGTTGACAGGGCCACTACTGCCAGCAAGCATTCATAGCCTCGACAAGGATGTTAGTTATCCCACTCTGACGTCTGTATCCTATCCAAGAAATTTCAAATGAGAACTAAGGATGCTTATGGCGAACACAAAGTTCATACATGAGAATTTTCTTTTACCTGACATTGCTTCACTGCTAGCAGGCATGTTCAGTACCCCAACGAAGTTATCTTGGCATCATGCATGCATTTACCCACTGCTAGCAGACTTGTTCAGTGTCTCAGAGGGTTTACAAGCACTTCCCATAGCTCTCTGAGAATTTATTCACATTCTGATATAGTTTTAAAGATATTCAATAGAGCAGGGTGACGCTAAAAATTCTAGTTTCTTAACACAACTTAATATTTCCACAGGCCTTTTAAATTTTTTTATTTTTAGCAAACCTTCATCAAAATCTGAAAAACAGTTCATTAATAGAATCAATCTTCAAGGAAGGGAAGATGTCATTGAGTTGATTTCTTAAAGAGCAGGGACAATGTAAATAGACCTTTTAAAGATATTCGTGAATACTTTCAAGTGCAGATTGCAACCGAGGAATCAACTTTCAGACAAAAGACACCTTCAACCAGCCTACAATTTCAGAGAAGGACAACAATAGATGTTCCAATAGCCTTTGACAACTATTTTCGAGATGAAGCATTATGTTTCTCTTTGTTTGAGCTAGACTATAAAACAGGGATGTTCGACTCAAAAGGACCAATGAACTAAAATGGAAACAAAACACACCAGCGAAGAAAAATTGGAAAGCAAAGAAATCCAAACAAAAAAATATGTACAAAAGGTGTATCTGAAAACATCATGCAAAAAATCCCTTGGGAGACTGAAAGAAAGTAGAAAAATTATGTTTGGTGTGAAAGTAGTCCTACTCATGGTACCTTGGGTCAGGGTTGAATTTACGATTCAGATCTCTTTATTTTCCAATTAAGATTTTTCATGATGATACTGCGTTTTTTTGAAAATAAATATTCAACAAAAAGCAAATAGAAAAGGATCAAGTAGACTTCCCTGACAACAGTCATATTATGGTTCTCGTGGTGCACCCACTTGCGTTCATGACTCCATTATTACAAAGAGAAATAGTGAGAAAGAAAACTGAAAGAAAACTTATTCCTAAACCTACCCTAACTACTAAACAAATCAGAATACTATGTGAAGTCATGCTTCCAATGTAGCCATCGGAGTAACTCCAATCTTGCAATGGAAACAAAATCAAGCATTACTAATAAGAATGGTAATATATCAAAAAATGACAGAAACATATCACACTTACCTTCATAATCATCATCTAAAAACAAAGTATGCATGATCTTACCATTCCCTTGAATATTCTTGTTGTATGAATCCTCCATCCATTGTGCAATCTTGTTGTGATAAGGGTCATAATGGCATGGGCGAGTGTAAGTAAGTTTAAAAAAATTGTAAATATTATGGGGAAATGAAATAACCATTAGCCAAGGCTAAAATGCCCCATCCTCCTGACAATTCTCTAAGTGTTCATTAATTTCTTCACATGGAGGATCAAAAAGAAATATGTCATGCCTCCTTCCAAGATACTTAGGTAAAAATAAAGTAAGCACATCTTTATCTTTATTATGAATTTTTTTTATATATGAATATTCAAGCCATCCTAAGATTTTGTCACAAAATGAGGATGCAAACCATGACTTTGATGAAATGAATATATTGATGGGGAAATCATCATAAGAGGATTTGTGACATCAATTAGATCATTGGTTTGAATGCTTCCTTTGATGAGATTGATCATTTCAAAATGTGAATCATAAACATTAAGATTCGAGCTAATCAAAGAACAAATATGAAATGTAGAATGTTTGATCTCCATAAGATATAGTGCATTGTCTTTTTCAACAATAAATTGTGTAAAATCATCTCACAACATGTATTTTTCCCATATGAGTGATGAAAGTGAACAAGCGTCAAATTCAACTTTATCAGTGTTAGGTTTGGAATTAATTTCACCAAAATTTAGCACATTGAAAGGATATGATTGTGGCGGAAAAGAGTAGGATGTTGTAGGTAAGATGTCAAATCCAACAGAGTCTAGGAAGAGATCAGGATATAAAAAATAAAAGGAATCAGAAATAAGCACATGAAAAGAATCTCTTGAACTACGATAATTAACAATGGTATTCTCAAGACATTTCTCTTCACTTTCTTTAAAACTCTTACTCTATTTTGGTGATGAATTCCTCAACATAATATGATCATCTAGATTTTCCTTCTGTGTGATAGATAATTCCAAATTTATGTGACAAACGTCTAGTCTTTCCTGTGGATAAAGTACACTTTGAGGACAAAGGTTTAAAGTTTCTTCTTCTAGTTGCGTATCTTCTTCTCTAATCAGTTTCATAGGAGTATTAGAACATCCAAGATGATTTTCATTGCTTAAGTGTTCTTCAATGACTGATTTTAAATATTGATTAGAGCATGAGTTACAAGAATGAGGATATTCACCTTGAGCCAGAAATGAATATTCTTCCATACTGGTCGAAGACTGAAAATACAATGATTCAGAGGAAAAACCAATTTGGTTGTCAATAATAACCTGGTCAATAGATTCTACCTCCCTAGCTTGTTCAACATTGTCGGAAGGATTCTTATCATCTTGCGAAGAAAATTGTTCTTGCAGTTGAGTGATAGGATTTGCAATTGGTTCTTCGTTCGTGATTGAATATGACTAGATGGAAGGGACGCAAGCATCATAGAAGAGATTTAATGGAAATGACATGTCATCGAGATTAAATTTATAGAGGATATGATAGACTCTTGTCAAAAATTATTCCGAAGATGAATTGTCATTGATTAGCGAAGTATGAAATTCTTCACATAATTGATCGAAATCATAAATTTAAAAAGCATCTACAAATTCATCTACAAATTGAAACCAATAAAAAATGTGACATGCTGGAAAGGATTCAAACCAATGTTTAATCCGACCTCTAAAAGTAAAAGCGAACAGTTTGCATAAAACTCTTAAATATGAGATGTCATGTTTGATGCCTTTGCACCAAAATTTGTTAAGGTGCTCTTTAGCAGATGTATTTCCTCCACCATCAAAGGTGAGTTTGGACAAGCGAGATACTGTCTCATTGGGAACATCGGGTAATGAGAAGTTGAAATCTTGTTCCAACACAGTGATTTGGAGAGCCATGGGGAAATTGAATACATTTAAAATAAAGGCTCCTACAAGGCTAGCTTGTCAATCGACCCTCCTTCTAGCACCATTTGTTGATGGGTGAAATTGATCGCTCGTCAACTGGAAGAGTGAGTCTGGTCCGGGGTTGTCTTATTAACCCAAGCCATTTTGATTAACTCACCCTGACGGGTTTTGTGGCTCCGTTAGCCTATCTAAGTCCTAAAGAAAGAAAAAACAAAAAAAAAAAATAATGAAAGGAAAAACACTAACCTAATAAATAACAAATTACTAAAATTTCTAAGTACAAATAACTATATATATATATATATGTACAATTTTTATATACAATAGTTCTATTTATAATATATGTACAAAATATACAAATTACGAATTTTAATCTAAATTCGTGAAAATCGAATGTAAATTGCTCTTTCAAGCTATAATGAAATTACTATCTAATCTTTTTGATTTATTTTCTTAAATGTTTATGCTCAAGAAATCGAATATCAAAATGTCTAATTGCAAATAGAAATAACGGATACTAGAAAATATTTTGACTACAAGAAAATTCTATATTCATTAAACTAATGAAATCAAACTGACCTGTTATCGCATCCAATATCTTGTCCTTTATGTAACGTTCAGCCACCTTTATCTGATGAGTAAAACCTGCTACAGATTTGGAGATTGCTCCCAATAAATGTGAAGCAATAGTGATGGAATTCGAATGATAGAATACATAAGATATACGATCACAACAATCTCATAATTTTACAAGAAACCAGAATAAGATAAATCTTGTTGTGAGACCTTGCGTATAAATGTTCAATCAAAGATAAAGATAAATCTCTTAATTCAAGTTTGAACGAATGATGACTGTGTGTTAAATATGGAACATGAAACATGGATAATATATAAACTTTTATCATACCAGCTTGTAGTAAACCATGACAGTGAAAGCAATCATAATCTATTTACAAATTGAAATAAACATGACTTGAATAAAACCACAATACAAAAAAGCTAAAGCTGTGATGAGTATTATATTCTATTCAAGTCTATAAATGAAAAATCCATAGTCTTTCCCCAGGTTGAGATCATCCCATGTTTACAAAATAACATGCTTATATAGGTTTCAGGAAACACAATTGTTTCCTATTGATAAAATCAAGTTTGTTTCAAAAATATGGGGGATGCAACCACCTTGATTTTACTGAATATCAAAAACTACCAACAGCCTAATCTATTTACTAAAAACGCAAAGTTGATATGGTTGGGAGATCTTCAACAGTGCCTCATATCCTCTTGGGAATCATGGGATCCTTAATTATCCTGAAAACAAATAAAAATGAGAAGGTTTCAAATATATTTTCACTTTTTCAATCAAACAATTCAATTTTTTCTAACTAGCTACAAAATCTCACTATTCTGTAGCTAGTTATAATAGAAAATACAATTATATTTTATTCAATAAAAAAAACAAACTAATCTTTATAAGAAAAATAATCTATTCAATCCAATCATATATCCTAACTTAAGAGTGACAAAATCGTGCTAAAATTAAAAAGACAATCATACGTCAAATCATGGTATCAAAACTTATCAAGAAATTTTGGAGTTTATGATAGTTGTTGTTGCCTCTACATTCTTGAAAATGACACGGCCTGCAATTTTCAATCGTTTCTCCTTCCCTTGGTTAATAGACTCGAGTCTGTTGTTTTCATTTGTCAACTTGTCGACTTGGTCTCTTAAATACTTAAGTTGGTACTGTAGCAAAGGCACATCAATATAGTACCTGTCGATCCACGATCGACACTCATCACACTATGGCTGTAGGGACTATGCATTGGCACTGACAACATTAAGGGTTGGAGAATCGTCCACACGAAAGGTAGGCTTATCACAGAGTTGAATGCCTAAGAATTCTGGGTTATCCTTTAGACATGGAGGCAGGCTGTTTACATAGTCATAGGGTGTGTCAGGATAGAGCCCATATGACACGGGATCTTCTTCAGCCAAAAATTTCTCAATTTATGAATCTAAGTATTCACTTACTTCAATCATTTTGTTTGTGTCTACACAGGGTTTGACTTTATTCTAAACACTTCGTGAAATCAGATGACCAACCCTTTTATTCTTGAAATTAACATCGGCGTTTCCCTTGTACTTATTCCCTGTAGGTTTCATAATAGTTTTAGTGCAACTCTTTGGGTCTGGGACCGGTCGGTTGTCCTGTTGGATAACGTTAGGGTAGTTAGGGAGTTCAATGTTAGGGGAAATATCATAGGCCTAGAGTGGTGGGGAAGAGGTGGTAGGTTTCACAAGGGTTTCCATGATAACCAACTTATTAACCTGTCCCAATTCATGGTTTCCGAAACCATTTCGCATGATAAATGAATCCCAACAGTCGTTTTGAAACTATAACTTGTGTACAAGGATAATTTTAATAAGTCCATGGTGGAATAAACTTGAATCTAACCTCTGTTTCCTAAACCGTTTACCCATCTTATATAGACTTCTAAGCAGGAAGTAGGGCATATTCAATGGGAAGCCAATGAAACTCATAAGCAAGCGCAAATGATACATGAAAACTAATCTGAATCTTCCTTCACACGTAATGAATTGCTTCACAATAGCAAGTAGATCATTCCACCTAGGTTTCAAGGATGAGACTAGCATACCTCGATCACAACTAGTAATTGTTCGTGAGGTGAACATCAAAGTCCAAGGGACCTCTTCAACTTTCACATTCTTGAACCATTTTTTCCTGACAGCTAGAAAACCCATGGCTTGGCTTAATAACTCTTATGTTACTTCTAATTGCACATCACCTATCTTTTCCCTGCATCCATCGAAGGTCAAGGCAAACTCTTGGGCAACTCGAAGATTGAAACCCTTAAATTTTTAGATGAACAAATGCTAACAGTTCCTTTCTAAATTGTCCCTGGCATTATCATATGATAGCAGGGTCTGGATGCCATTTGGCTCGATCCTTACCACTAGAGCCATGGTGAATGGAAGGGAATCAACACAGAACTCATAGGTAGGGTTTGATAAAAATCCATAGAGCCATGACCCCGAACCTTATCAAAACAATGCTATGACAGTTCAAATGGTGGGCAGAGGCATTAATCACAAAGCGTGTGAACAAATTCATGAAGCCTGAGACCATGCAAAAGAGTAGTGGCATGATGTACATCGTATGCCACCTTAGCATTAGGTACGTGTTAGGACCAGAGTACTTTGAAAACTATAGTGTGCGCATTCATAGTTTGATTTCAAAGATAGGTGAATCGAATAATTCAAAGTTTGATAAATATGATCAAATATCAACCAAAATCGATATAAAGAATCAAATATCCATTCAAACCAATGATCAATCTTGGCAACTCCATTCAAATATCTCATCAAATATCAAATATCCATTCAAACCAGGATCCTTTCTGGCTTGTAATGTTTCAAAATCAATCTTTTATGGGACCTTGGAATCAAATACCGCAACCTATTGCTAGCCCAACCAATGTAAGCCACACGAGTGCACCATTGCCTACCTCTTCTAGTCATGTCAGAGATGAGTTGACACTTTCTAAAAATCATGTCGACAACTCGCTTCCAACCTCTGCCAATTATGTTGGGGGTACCATCCTTTTCACCCCAGATCATAGCTATGTAACACCTCTGACTCCTATTCATCATACAGGAGATGAATCTCTTTCCTAGGCCAGTCCCATTGAGAAACCTAAATGTCTCAGACGTAATCCTAAGTTCCTTTGCAAGACTTGTGAAGGAAGTCATCTTACTCATTTGTGCCCAGTGACTGTCGGGATACCAGAGGCTTGGAGCTCCCCCAAAATCCCTTTGAATTCTGAGACACCCATGGTTTCTCCTCTCGCCACTCCTCCTTTAGCGATCTCTGTGGTCCCACCACCAAAATTTTCCTCTAACCTCACCTCCATCGTTGAGGGTGAAGCGTCTCTTGGCCCCATTACTGTGCATCCTCTTCAACCTATAATTGAAGAAGTGATCACACCAGTGCAATCTCTAGTCAAACCAAATCTCCCTCAAGAGAGTGATGCACCTTCTAGTCATGTCATAAACTTTCTAGGTCTTCCCCCTTCTGAGCAAGAGAGATTCATTCTTCATCCGAATACTCTCCCTTGAAGTCCTGATGAAACCCCCTTTGATTGGGACGACCTAATGGAACATCCCATTACACCACCTATGTCTTTTCCATTAAGAGACATTATTTGAACCATAACAGAGACTATGTAATCCGTTATCACTTTCGCCTCCTCGAATTGGATATCTTTGGGCTTTCCCAAGCTTGTGTCAGCTATCCGTAGGATACTGACTTTCGGAAGAAGGTCGGGATGGGAACCTTGGCCTCCCCCTTTACATGTTGATTAGAACTAAAAACAAGTCTTAGTTAAGCTCTTTTCTGACTCGTTGTTAAAAATTAAAAAGATCGCCAAGTGATTTTTCCCTTTCCCACTCGTTAAAATTGGATTTGAAAGATCATGAGTCTTAGTTAATCTCTTTTCCAACTCACCATAAAAAATGGAAAAGATTGTCGAGTGAACTTGTCTTTTTAACACTCGTAAATTGGATTTCAAAAAAAATCTATTTGGCACAATTTTACCCCTTTTTCACACCAAGTATACTAAAAGATATAAAAAAGGACTTTTTTGGTGTTAAATTGTGATTGCATCTCATGCCCTTGCTTGCATTATTGAGCCTTTAGTTGGTTCTCTCTTTGCGTTATAAACTGTGGCCCAAGCAATTTGCATCCTCAACCAAGAAAAGCCTTATTTATATCATTCGCAATTTGACACCCTATACCCTGGAGGGAACATCACCACGAGTGTCCATCTCTCGCATGCATTTCCTTGCATTGAGTATAGGTACGTTCCACTGTTGGAACTTGTTTTGCTTACTTGTGACACTCGTTCCGTCCTTTGTATCATAGCATTCACTTGTATGAAAAAATAAAAAAATATGGGTGGGAAGGGAGTACTATATTGTAATTGGTAGCAGTCATGTCACCTTTGAACATATTACAAAGTTATTGAGTCCTTGCGTCATCATAATTTTGGTTTTATCATGGCCTTAGGAAGCTAATCTCGTTACAGAATTTTCTCTACTGACTGATTAATCTTCCAGTCACTATAGAGAACATTATGGATGCCTCCTGCATCTAGTTGTCACATCATTAAGTCTATGTTGTCGAAGTCCACCATATGTCTCATGCTCTTGTTCAAAGGAAGTCTAGCAACCTGTGTCGGCCACTCCTAAGAAATATTGACTTTGCATGTCAGTCATACCCTCATTTTGTCTTAGAATCACATGATACTTTGGTCTTATGATGCACCCTATCCCTACTTTCATCATTGGTAGGTCACCTTGAACCCAACAATCGACATATCATCATGGGTCATTGACTGGGTGGTTTCCCTTGTGTTCGACGACAAGACATCTATTCATACTTTGGGATTCATGAAGTTTCTTGGATTCCATTAGCCTTATTGGTGGTTTCCTTGACTTTGTCAGTAGTTTTCATCATTGGTTTCTATTCAAAGGGTCTTTTTTGTATACCACTTGCATTTGGCACACATGAAAGATGCACAGAGTCATTTGTTTGTGAACATATTCTTCGTTAGATCTCCACCAAATCGTGAAGCTCCTGCTTTGTTCCTCGTGCTGACTGATGAGAGATGCCTTAATGCTCTCCTTTTAGTGGGTCTCTTTCCATCGACTTCAGCTCATGTATTCTGGATACGAGACCTGGAGTTTTATGAGTACCTTGAGGCTTACATTCATTAGTGGTAGGCTCTCTCACCATTGACAGATGGGAATACATCAATGTCTCCTGATCAATGGATCTCTCAAGTGTTCAACACCAGCTCCTTTATTCACATTTGTAGAGATGTACTCGGTGCCTTGATACCTACTTTCATAATTGGTAGGTTGTCTTGCATTTTTTAATGATATACCTCAATGACTGGTAATCAAACGATGTCTCATCGTGTTCGACCTCAACTCATTTATTCACATGATGTAGACTTGCACCATCGGCGGATTGTATTGAAGACTTGAAGAAATCACTTTGTGGATGCAACTTTCCTGAGTTGTTGCTTCCATTTCATTGGACCAGTACCTATTTGACTTCAACAGTCATGGGAGATAATATTGTACTCCATGGTATACAAATATCTTTAGATTGATTTTGAGACTGGTTTCACTGGGCCTTTTTCGTGACTATGAAAACTATTGGCATGTAACCGCATTTATACTTTCCTACTCACAACTATGAACATTTTTTGGTATATTTTCCACATGGATCTGCATTGTATTGTTCATAGCCATGTAGGCAAAGTCAGTACATAATGTAATGAGCAATTGAGTTATTCTAGATGGTTCTCTACCACTCCACTTCTGGGTTATTTATAATGTATTTTGACCATCGCAGATACTCCTCTGATCTCACATATTAGGGGGCATCTATTATAGCAATATTTGTCTCACCATTGCTATCTTGCACAGAGGGATTTTTTCCATTTCCCTATGCATACTTATCAACCCCTTTTTGATAAATTGAGAGCCAAAATATATATATTTTTCCACATATACACTCCCTAACTTCTTTGCAAGATGCATATATGCTTGATGCTCCGCTACAGGTCACATATATGAGTATTTGTGCCAGAAAATAAAAAAATGAGGTCGGGTTTCCATGTCACGACAAAATACCTCTGATCTTTGGCCTTCCATATACTGGAAATGTTCTGACTTGGACCTTCAATTGAATTTTCGAGGCTATAAGAGCACAATTTCAAGCTATGGAAAAAGAGGAGAAAGCATTCAACTTTGAGAGCAAAGTTGCTCTAGAGAAATTACTTCATATTGAGTCTACATCCCTTTGCCCCTCAATTATTAACACAGTGTTCAACCCCCAAGATCTTTCCTTATTCTCGAGAGGACCTCATTACCTCTTTGCTATGAGCTTGCATTTGGTCAAGGATTGAAGTGGTGGAGACCCAGTTGGAAGGAACTTGGTTTCTTGGTTTCGAACCGTATCGACTCTGTCCAACTGTGATATGACAAGAAACACAAAGGAAAAATAGCAATGTAAGAAGGAAAAATACTTCAACCCTTAAAAGGAAGATCTATCCCTAGTGGAGTCACCAATTCTGTTACAAGGGAAAAACTCTCTATGGCCAAGGGTAAACCACAATAGACAGGTATGACTGTAGAAATCAACTAAATTCCAACATGTGCTATATAAACTGATGTGCAATACGGGGAAGAAGCCTACCTCGATCCAATCATTTGATTATGTTCCACCGTTGAGCACTTTGACCCAAAGATTTACACCTGCAAGAAGTTCTCAACAAACAAGTGATGCTAGTATATAGTGACAATATATAAAATGAGTTAGCACATCAGATAGCACAAGCCATTAATAAACATTACAAACATTCCCATGGATAATAATCATATATTTGCAAGATATCGATAGGACGGGAAAGGAGTATTTCTATTAATAAGTGATCAATAGAAGTATCAACATTACAGACTTCCATGTCGGCACGGTTCGAAACCAAGAAACCAATTTCCTTCCAACTGGGTCTCCACCACTTCAATCCTCCACCAAAGGCAAGATCATAGAAAAGAGGTAATGAGGTGTTGGCAGCCAATTCAATTTTTTCAATTTCCCTATAAGCTGCCTACACCTATGTCTTCTGAACTTCAAATTATCGTCGCATTTCTTCAAATAGGCGATATTTTCATTCTTTGCGACATTTGCAAATTGGTCTCCATTTAGTTTTCACGACTGTAAGCATGAAAACTCCTCCATCATTCTTTGAACTGCCATGATCTTTTATTGATATGTTGACTAGCACTTACCTTTGGATTATCATTAAGTGGCTAAAAGATTTTCGAACTGTTCCTATTTGCCTATTCATACTTTGATTGCGCAATTTATTTAATTGGTAAGGCATTGAGCATGTGAAATTATGTTTTTTTTTAAAACTTCCCTAGTCATTGAATCGCATAGGGGTCATGGTTTACCTTGTTTTATATAATGTGATCCCTATTGTTATAGCTCTTGGCTTGTCAATTTTATATGAAATCGATTGTCATTATGTTTTAAAACCTTTGATTAAACATGTATGCAATGGCACATTGGTTAAACATTTGGGTTTGATTTTATATTGAACATTCATGGTTTGAAATATGGTAAGTGGCACGTTGGCATATTACTCATTGTTTGATTATTGGTTATACGAGTGATATGGTTTTGTGCTATGATTGATTCAACAGTGGATTGATTGGCGGTTGTACCTTGCTATTACTATTTTGCATGGCGGTAAGTGATTCCACCACCCCCGCATGCACACATTAATGTGCTTCCCCTTTGATCGTTCATAGTGGTTAGACCGAATGACTCTGCTACTGCATGTTGGTGTTTTCGACCCAAACCCTTACCATGTGCCTGCACCATGGCTCCAGTCGTAAGGGATGAACCGAATGGTAGCCAGGCTCTGTTGATGTTCGACAGTGCCCACAGTGACCTTGAGTAATTTGGATGGCTCCTGTTCATACAGAAATTTGATGGTTTTAACCTTTGATGGCTTTCGAGCCAAGGTCGGTGATGTTCAGTTGCAAATTGACGAGCAGTTTGTAAGTCTAGCTACAGGTTTGCCTATCACTGGGCAAAGATGGTCCAAAAACTGCAAGGTAGAAGAAGTCCCTTGGACTTTGCTCTTTCAGTCGCGTAAGGTTAGCTCCTATGACAAAGGTCTGCCCGTGACCATGCTGAAACAGCGATGGCATGACTTACTGATGATTATCAAGCAGTTCATCACCTGCGAGGGTAGGTATGGGTTTGTTTTCTTACACCATCTTCGTCTACTTATGGTTTTTATGGGTTTTGAGCTTAATATGCCATACTATATGCATAGAAGCCTGTTCAAAATGTCTAAGAAATATAAAAGGAACCAGGCTGATAGCAACCTCTTTCACTATGGGTTGGTTAAAATGATTGTTGTTTATCATTTGGGGTTACACCGAGACTGTTGGAATGATTTTCTTGCTCGCAATGGTTTTGTGGATTTAAATCCACCACAGGTTGACAAACCTGTGGTGAGCGAGGATAAGATTGTGCCCCCGGTACCCTACAACATTCTATTACCTAAACACTTACCCAATTTACCTATCGACCTACCCCATTCTGTGACTAAGGATGCCGAGATTGTTAAGCCTGTGGCTAAAAGGCCTAAAGCCAAACCCAATGCAAATGCCAAAGGCAAAAAGACTGTGCGGCTAATCTCTCGAATGGTGAGGAATAAACCGAAACCCCCTATCAATCCTGACCCCATTGTGCTAAGTGAAGACTCTGATTCAGAGGTCGAACGTTTTTTGGAAAGTGAGTATCCCTATTCCGAAGGTCTGTGTGCCAAACCCTCTTTTGACTTCGTGTCGAACCTACCACCTTGCTTGCAAAACAACCCTGATTACCCTGGCATTAAGATGCCATGTAAAGCCCCCGGTCATTCGTCTAAACCCTCTCCTGACCCTGCAATACCACTCTATGATCAGTGCGGCTCGTGGTTAGAAAGATACTATCTGGATGTGTCGATGCTACAGTCAAATATTAAATCTTTGGAGGATCAAGTTACACTGCTTACCCATCAAAAGACTGAGTTACAGACCACTAATAAGAAACAGAGAACGACTGGTTCTATTTTGTTTAAGAATGTGGAGTCAGTTACAGCGGTCGTGAATTCAAAATTGGCATAATTTGAGCAGCCTCACTGGTATGTTCTATCACTTGTTTATATAACGAATTCAAATCCTTTCAAATAGTTATGCTTACAACGTGATTTTGCTCTGTCACATTATATGCATTATGTACATGGTTATGTTTTGATTAATGAAATTCGCTTTCCCAGTTTAGTTTAGATTGGATTCTTTCACCGATTTGATTGGATTTTAGTATGGATTCGATTGGTTTTATTTAGATTAATTTGGGATGTTTTGTTGCTAATTGAAGTTGTTGTATCTATTATAGACACAAGTTGTTTCGCATTTCAATTTTGAACACAGTCTAGTTTCGATTCGAATTGGTTATAATGTATACGTTATGGTTGGCAACAATTTTGATATGGTTAACTGTTACAGGAATGCAATTCGAATTATTCTCAATACGATCCTGTTAAAATACATCCAAAACAATTCATAACGGTTATGTGAAAGACCCAGCTGGTTGATTCACGTTGGTTTGATCGACCCTGCTATCACTTGAATTCATTTTTACGATAGATATTCTATTTCAAGTGGATTTGTGAAACGAGATTGATTCATGATTTGTTTCTATATTAAACCCTGTCGCGACTTGTTTGGAATTAACCATTTCAATTAAAATCCAATAGAGTTTATTTGCACTTATGTCAATTCTATAGTGATTGTGGTCAAAGTCGAATCAATTTGGTTATGATTTTGCATGAATTGGTTCACGTATCTATCTGAATTAATCCACCTGTGGTGCAAACCATTGAGCCATAACAGTTATGATAATTGTAAAACAATCCTATTTTGTTCTAATCGTATCTCCTGTTTTGGAAAAACGCAACGTTTCATATGATTTGCTTGATTGCTCTACTTTTGAATTGGATGCGAAATGATTGGTAAAAATGTTTGGTTTCGATTCTGTTTACCCGACTATAATGGAAATCGAAACAGAGCATAATTGTCTCTCTATTTGGTTATTGGATTTTGATCTTATTGGATTTTAATTGGATACGAGACAGTCTAGTTACTGTTCGACCTGATTATGGTAACCATGAAACAGAGTACTCCTACCCCTATTTCAATTGAATTACTTTTGATTTTGTTTGATTTGAATGATAAGATCATGTGAATCATAAGTGATTTGTTTTAATGTTTATTGAAACAAAATTGGATTGAATTATTTTAAAAATATTTGATTTGATTTTTATCTGATCCTGTATGCTATTTTAGACTAGCTATAGAATTAGATGATTATGTAGCTAAGTCTGTAGAGTCAAATTTTTATTGTTTTTCTAATGAAATATATTTCTAACTTGATATGTTTGGTCTATTGCATATGAATTCGAAATTACAATGGATTTGATGAGCAATTAGGGGATATTTCAAAGATTTCACTTGCATTTTAGTTTCTTAGTTTAGTTGATTTTGGGATATCTCCCAGATTATGTAAAACTGTTTGATATTATCCACATGGAGGTTTTACCCTATGGAGAGACTTATAAATATCTATCATTTTTGTAATAATGATCATCCTCATTCAGGGGAGAACATGGATATGGAGTTTTAATACAAACTGAAGCAGAATTTGGTGTTTTGTTACAGCTTTAGCTTCTCATTATATCAATATTTTGTTTCGTGTTGTGTATATCAATTTGTGTCTGGTTAATGACTACTTTAGCTATCTTAATCATGTGCAAATGATATAATCTAATCACTGTAATCCATATCTGATTTCTTCCAATGTTTAAAAAACATAGCAATTGTTTAATTCAGTTTGTGAATGACAGGTTTCCCTTCTTCATAAGTTGGATTATAAAATATAAGTTTTTGCATAACAGGTTTCCCTTATTGCAGAGATTTATAAATCATAAAATTGTTATGATTTTTTATGTCTTGTTTGTCCTGTAAATAACTCTAAGAGCAGCGCAGCCGATCGTTTACGAGAAGCTTATGGACTAGCCGGTGCGAGTTTACTTCCGCCGACCAGCTTCAAAGTTAACATACACAGGATGAATTAGGAGCGTTTCCAGGTGAGTTAGACACTTCTTTGTTTACTGTTCTTATTAGCAGTTTAGTTTAGATATAAGTCTAGTTAGATTTATATTAGATTATTTAATTTCAGTAAATATATTAGATCGTTTAATTTCAATAAGTTTAATTTCTTTTTCCTAAAATATAAAAATCAAAAAACATATCTAACTGTCTTAGGACAGAAAGCCCTCGAGTTTTGCAGGTTTTAATTAAATCTGTAGATTGTTTATATTGTATATTTGTGAATAAGTTATAATATAACCAATAATCAGACAACTAATTATTATAGTTAGTGTAATTAGTAGTTTGTAGATAGAATAGTTAGAGTAGTTTATATTTAGTTTTAGTTTATTTAATAGTTTGTTGTAATTAAATTAGTGTGTTAGTTAGTTAGTTAGTTTAGCTTGTTTTATTAGTTTTAGTTAGTTAATTTTGTTTGTTTGTTTTAGTTAGATTAGTTAGTTTAGATTAGTTTCCTCTTTGGTCTCCTTAGGACCTTAGAGTGGCCAACGGAGCTATTAAACCCATCAGGGTGGTTCATTCCAAACGGCTTGGGTTATTTAGACAACCCCGGAACAGTTCCACTCTCTCAATTAACGGACAGACAATTTCACCCGTCAACATGAGGTCCTCTCGAAAATAAGGAAAGAGCTTGGGGAATGAACACTATGTTCAGACTTGAGGGACAAAGGGATGCAGACTCAATATGAAGTAATTTCTCCAGAGTAACTTTGCTCTCAAAGTTGAATGCTTTCTCCCCTTTTTCCATAGCTTGAAATTGTGCTCTTATAGCCTCCATAATGCAACTGAAGGGTCGATTCATAACGTTTCCAGTATATGGAAGGCTAAAGATAAGATATTTTTTTTCGTGACATGGAAACTCGACCTCATTTTGTATTTTCTGGCACAAATCCCGACATACGAGAGCTGTAGTGGAGCACCAAGTGTATACGCATCTTGCAAAGTAGTTAGGGAGTGTATATGTGGAAAAATACATATTTTTGGCTCTGGATTTACAAAAAGGGTTGATAAGTCTACATAGGGAAAGGCCCTCTGTGCAAGATAGCAATGGTGAGGCAAATATTTCTATAATAGGGTTGGACAAAAAGAGAATGAAGATGAAAAGACAACTAGATATATCAATGGGTTGAGATATGAAATACAAGAAGAGATGATCATGATGTTTGTTAGTACAGTCAAGGATGCTTATCAAGCAGCCTTGAAAGATGAAGAAAAATTGTTAAGGAAGCAAAGCCATTGAAGCAGAGGCAAGGGAACCAACAGAGAGAAGTTCCAGAAGTTGAAGCCTGAAGCTCACAAAAAACATAGTCACCATGAGAAGGGTGGAAGTTCTAAATAAGGATAGCATGGAGGAATAATTTCTTTTTACAGAGGTGGAGTAAGAGGAAGATATCCAGGAGGCGTGGTTAAATGCTATATCCATGGAAAATCAGGACATAAATCTTGGGAATGTCCCGATAGAAGGAGAAAAGGAGGCAGAGAAGCACACATTGTTGAAGCACATAAGAATGTGGAAGAAAAAGAAGTAGAAGGAGGAAGAAAGCTCATGATGAGGAAGATTCTTCGTAAGCCAGAAAAGGAACTAGAGGAACCAATTTAGTGAACGAGTCTGTCCAGAACTGCTTGCAAGTCGAAAGACAGAGTTTGCAAGGTGATCATAGACAGTGGGAGTACTGAAGATCTAGTATCCACGAAGATTGTGGAAAATATGGAGTTGAATACAACTGCACATCCAAAGCCATATAATGTATCATGGTTGCAGGAAGGACATCAAGTCATGGTAAGTCAACAATGCCAAGTTGAATTTAAAATAGGAGGTGATAGGGATGAAATATTATGTGATGTAATTCCTATGGATGTCTATCATATTTTATTGGGGAGACCGTGGAAGTATGACCAAAAAGTTATTCATGATGGAAGAAATAATACCTATACCCTAGAAAAGAATGGTAGGACACATATGTTGTTACCCATAGAAGACAAAGAGGAAAAGAGAGAAGATGGTTCAAACATACTTCTCATGAGTGGGAAGGAGCTCTTGAAAGAAGTCAAGAAGGAAAAAGAAATGCATTTTGTTGTAGTGAGGAAGCCTAGAGTTATCCTTACAAATACTTCTATGGAATATTTCCTATAGAAATCCAAGAACTATTAGAAAACTTTGTTGATATAGTAGTGGATGAGTTACCACACTCATTTCCACCCATTAGGAGTATAAGCCATCATATTGACCTTATTCCAGGAGCTAGTTTACCAAACAAAGAAGCTTATAGGTTGACACCTAGAGAGAATGAGGAGGTAAAAAATCAAGTCTAGGAGTTGTTGGATAAAGGGTTAGTTAGGGAAAGCCTAAGCCCATGTGAAGTACTGACTGTGTTAAGTCCAAAGAAGGATGGAGGATAGAAAATTTGTACAGATTCTTGAGCCATCAACAAGATAACCATTAGGTACATATTTCCTTTACCAAGGATGGATGATTTGATGGATCGTTTGAGTGGAGAAAGATATTTTTCCAAGATAGAATTGAAGAGTGGATATCATCAAATAAGAATGAGAGAGGGAGATGAATGAAAAACAACATTCAAGACAAATGAAGGATTGCTTGAATGGTTGTTCATGCCGTTTGGGTTGACAAATGTACCAAGAACATTTATGAGGTTAATGAATGAAGTGTTGAAAGACTTCATAGGAAAATTTGTCATAGTATATCTATACGACATACTAATCTTCAGCAAGACAAAGGAAGAGAACTTAAGACATCTGACATCAGTGATGGAAAGGTTGCAGCAAGAGAAATTGCTGATAAATCTAAAGAAGAGTTTTTTTATGAAGAAGGAGATCATAAGATTGGGTTTCATAATCTCTTCAAATGAATTGAAGATAGACCCCAAAAAAGTGAGAGCGATAAGAGAATGGTCGTCACTGAGCAATATATTTGAAGTAAGAAGTTTTCATGGGTTAGCAATCTTTTATAGAAAATTCATCATAAATTTTAGTGGCATATGTGCACCCATGTTGGACACTGTGAAGAAGAAACACAAGTCCTTCAGTTGGAAAGAGGAAGCTGAAAAAAGTTTCAAAGTGTTGAAGGAGAAAATCATAGAGCAGTCAATTCTGGTCTTGCCAGATTTTGGCCGTGGGATGCAATCAGTATGGATTTTGTTTTTGGATTGCCTAGAACTTGAAAAGGGAGTGATTCCATATTTTTTGTGGTGGACATATTTTAAAAAATGGCACATTTAATACCATTCCAGAAGACAAGTGATTCCACACACATTGCCAATTTGTTTTACAGAGAAGTAGTGAGACTACATGGATTGCCGAGAAGCATAGTTTCAGACAGAGACACCAAATTTGTAGGACACTTTTGGAGGAATCTATGGAAGAGGTTGGGGAAAAAATTGTCCTTTAGGTCAACATATCACCCTCAGACAGATGGAAATACTGAAGTAGTAAACATGAGTCTGGGAAATGTGTTGAGAAGTTTAGTCACTGAGCAAGGTCGGCAATGGGATCAGATTCTGGCACAAAAAGAATTTTCATTCAACAATTCAGTGAACATGAGCACAGGAAAAAGTCCATTTGAAATTGTGTATGCTATACAACCAAGGGGTATTACAAAGTTGATATATTTGAATCAATATGAGTTCATAAGTGTCGGAGTAGAGGATTTTTCAACAGAAATGCAGAAACTTCATGAAAGAGTCAGAGAGCAGCTACAGGACAACAATTAGAAATAAATGAGTAGAGTTGGTCAAAAGAGGAGAGAAGTTCAATTCAAAGTTGGGGATGAAGTTTTATCTCATTTGAGAAAAGAGATATTCCCA